>JAJSOF020000029.1:14538808-14606958 GCA_025594305.2 Periplaneta americana | reverse complement strand
AAAATAATCTACATGATTCTCTAGCCTTTGCTCCAACTATTATTCTAATGGCTCTTTTTGTAATAAGAATATATTTTTACTATCTACAGAATTTCCCCAAAATATTATTCCGTAGGACAGTGGTTGCCAAACACCACGAAATTGTGACGTAATAGAAATGCAACCCGCACACCACTATCGGAGGGAGAGAGGAGTGGAGTGGGTATCTCCTCAGGTAATGCAGTGAATAACAGTGCAGAGACGGACTGTGACCAAAAAACGAAAGCAATATAATATTCTTCTACTTATTAACTATACATACTTTTTTCCATGTTAATTTTTTATCTTCCTATTAATTATCTTTATATTATTAATAAAATAAAAGAAATTTATTTTCTTATTTACCATAGAAAGAGCGTGTACTTTACATCAGCAGATATTTGAAATTAGAAAAACGTACCAGACTGGTCACGAAGTTGTAAATTACACTACATACTTCAAAAAAACGTTGAAGTATTTTACTCCGTTAAGACATAGAAGCCGATATTTTTTATTGTTTATTTATTAATAAAATATTCAAATTACACTTATACGTATAAAAAAAGACGTGGAAGTATTTTACACCGATTAAAACATAGAAGCCAATACTTTTTATTGTTTATTCATTAATGAAATATTAAAATTACACTACATACGTCGAAAAAACGTCGTTGTATTTTACCCCGATTAAGACATAGAAGCCGTTACTTTTTATTGTTCGTTTATTATTCAAGTTACAGGTAAGGGCGTGGTAGTCTTCATAACAAGAAAAATAATGACAACGTACATTGTTCTTTTATACTTCATTTAAAATTTTACAACAAATTAATTATCTCATATTTTTGCCATCTGCACAAAATAAACACTTTTCCTTCCATGCTCCTTAAAATTAAATTTTTACTTATTATCTGTTTTCGAAAAGGCATCGAAACATATTGTCCTACACACTTGTAACATTACATGCGAACGTCCGCTGCTGATAAATGTCTTCACTTAAATCGAAGTGAAGGCTGTAAACAGAGGGTGGGGATGTGATGTCATGGTTACGCTTGAGTGGAGACAGGGGCATGTGTCGCTACACAGCTTTTGGCGATCACTGCCGTAGGACATAATGGAATGAAAATAGGCAAAATATATTGTCTTTAAGATACTGCTGCTTAGAAATTGTTGTAACGACCTAATTGCGAAGCATGCTGAGCTAAGTTTGGGGGTTATTTCTTTGATATGATTTTTCCAATTTATTGTATTATTAATATGCAAACCAAGAAATTTGGTTGTTGATGTTTCTAGTAGAGGTATGTTGTTGATAGTTGTGTCCAATGTTTCAGAGATTAAATTTGAAGTGGCTTTAAATTGAATTATGTTAGTTTTATTAATGTTTAATGCTAGTTTATTGGTTGTAAACCAGTCATAAATTTTAAGGAGAATTGTTTCTGTTTTATATTTGAATGTGGCAGAGACACGACAGAGGGATATATCAGTACTTACAGAGAACGTCGCGGAAAATCTATGCAAAAATATTCATTTAAGATACTTCTAACAAAGGACATAAAAATTAAGACGTTCTTACAGACGTATTTCACTCAATGACATAACGTTATAATTAATTATTTAATTAAATTTATTTGCTTTCATACTAACGAAAGATACTCTCTCTCGAGCCAATACTGAAGAGAACCACGCGTATAAATATCTACACCACACCACCATTATATATATGAAAAATTCCCAACCCGACTTGATTAATAACTATAAAAATATTTAATTTTTAATATAATATTATTATCTTACGTAAGTTTTACAGCTTTCAGTAACATATACTATATAGCCGTCAGTAAAATATAGAAATCAAAATCTAATTTAAGTTATTCTCTACATCTACTTATATAACCCCAAAACGTTTCACTTTCATATCATGAATATAGCATTAATATGTATAATTAATGAAAAATAGTCACATCATGGCATTAACTACAATAATATTTCATTTCTAATGGTAATAATGTCATAAAACCACCTCAAGTTTTGTAGTTTTTAATATCCAATACACAGCTGTACAAAGAAAATTACACACCACAGAATCGAACCTGTAAATTATTTTTAGTAAGTTAAGTTTTTAATAACCGATTTAATTTGAGCTCTAAATATGTCAGCATTCGTGTAATATTGTTTACTGTAGTGTGTGTTTTGTTTTATTCTGAAATGCAATTAGCTAGTTCTCAAAACTGACGACAGATGGATTTTGGAAAATAGAGAAATTATGTTGAAAAATTGACATTTCACTGAAAACTACTATTTTTCTGAAAAACTTTGAGATCCAAGCTTCAAAATGAGGGGTCATTTATTAAAATCTATTCTGCCGTTTTCCCATAATTTCCATTACCAGTTCAAATTATGTATATAGATTTTTTTTTCTGAATACACCCACTGTGAAAGTCTGAACGTCTCAAGAGACATGTCTTTTGTTTGTGATATCCGTAAGTAGCACCAAATTTCATGCTTCGCCACTAATTCCCATTCTTTCAGATCTTCTTCGTGCTAAATGTTGCCCTGAATGAGTGGAGTAAGCAGAACTCATACACGAGAGTGAATTAGTGTGACTTTTTATACTTGTTTTTTTTTTTTTAAGATTGGACATGACAGGAGCGTTGCGATCGGAAAAACAACTGAATGTCACATAGCGTGGTAGGCCTGTTGCTATGGTAACAACGGTTGAGTTGCCAAACTTACCGTTTCCACATGGCGAGTGCATATAGCTCTCTTGGCGACATTTATTGTGCACGCAATGTTAGCATTGGTACGTTTTGTGTTTGATTCTCTGTCGATTTTTGTATTGTTTTCTTCAGTGGCGGCTCGTAGTCAAATGTCCAGGGTAGGCAAAATTTACAGAACATTTTTATGTAATTCCCGCGATTCAATGACAGCTCGCTTTCATCATGCCCCCCGAAAACTTAACTCTTGCTTATATAACAATACTGTTACATCAATGAGCCGTCTCATAATTTGTCGGTTTTTTCTAGTTTATTGTTATACTGTTGTCTTGCAACCCTTGTTGTTCAGAGAACATTTCCGAAATTGGATTCAAATTCTTTTCAAGTCTCTTTAGACTTACCGAGTTACAAATATGATCTGATTCCAAGTACCTTCTTTAGATTACAATAACAAACGTGATCACCTACAGCTTAGCTTCAACTTTACTTCCTGTTAGCCATTTATGTATTTCATACCATACTTACTTACTTACAAATGGCTTTTAAAGAATCCGCAAGTTTATTGCCGCCCTCACGTAAGCCCGCCATCGGTCCCTACACTGTGCAAGATTAATCCAGTCTCTATCATCATATCCCACCTCCCTAAAATCCATTTTAATATTATCCTCCCATCTACGTCTCGGCCTCCCCAAATGTCTTTTTTCCTCCGGCCTCCCAACTAACACACTATATGCATTTCTACATGCCCTGCCCATTTCAAACGTCTGGATTTAATGTTCCTAATTATGTCAGGTGAAGAATACAATGCGTGCAGTTCTGCGTTATGTAACTTTCTCCATTCTCCTGTAACTTCATCCCTCTTAGCCCCAAATATTTTCCTAAGAACCTTATTCTCAAACACCTTTAACCTATGTTCCTGTCTCAAAGTGAGAGTCCAAGTTTCACTACCATACAGAACAACCGGTAATATAACTGTTTCATAAATTCTAACTTTCAGATTTTTTGACAGCAGACTGGATGACAAAAGCTTCTCAATCGAATAATAACAGGCATTTCCCATATTTATTCTGTGTTTAATTTCCTCCCGAGTATCATTTATATTTGTTACTGTTGCTCCAAGATATTTGAATTTTTCCACCTTTTCGAAAGAAAAACCTCCAATTTTTATATTTCCATTTCATAGTGTTTCATACCATGAAGGTTAAATTTTCTTGCACCTTTAGCACTGACTTTATGAACAATAGAGCTTAATGCAGGAGTGGGTCGTCCATTGTCCAAAATACTTCTCTTTTCAATGTCATTACGACGCGAAAACGGACAACGTAACAGTTTACTTATTATATCAGTCATAATATAATATTATTGTTATCACTTACATTAACTATAAATCACCAAATATACGTAACATTAATATACAGTACGTACTTGCAAAAATCACATTTTCTAAAATACACTGTTAAAAAAAACATCTTTTAAAACACACTGTTCAAAAACTGTTATACTACTCGTAACAATCTACGTTCCAACTCGTGAAACTTTCAAACAGAAATTTCGCAAATCGTAGATGTTCGATAATGCTCGTGGGTTCTCGTTAGGGCAGGCAGAATTCTAGCGCGCTGGCTTAAGCATAGAACGCATGCGCTAAGAAAGCATTTAGAATAGCGATCTCTTTTAATGCTTACTCCAGGGCCAGCTTTGAAGTTACGTGGAAGGTCGGCTAACTTCGTTTCTGCCTACCTTCTGACGCATCGTGATCTGTCCAGTGTATTCTTGTCGCATAAATCGAACTGCCAGTAGTAAGCAACGTCCAACTAACCCTCAAAAAATCCCATTCATAGTTAATTGAAGAATATCTAAGCACCTAGACAAGAGTATATAATTATATAAGGTTTTCCAAATGTGTTGGGGTAGTTAATAAATATCCACTTTTAGGTTTTTCTAAATGTGTTGAGGTAGGCTTAGCCTACCCTGCCTGCCCTGAGGAGCTGCCTCTGGTTTTCTTACCTTTGCGTCAATTGTCAATGAATGTTTTAACGTCAGCCATCTTAACGTCAATTGCTAGCTTCCATCAGCTGGCAGCGTGGTAGTCCATATTGGCAACATGGCACTGTAGTTCCAAGCTCGGCCGCTTAACTGTCATGTCCCATCTTTCAAAAAAACAAGTATAGTCATTCGAAATCGAGCAGATCCTTTTCCATGACGACTGTACACTCGTGATGCAATGCGCCTGTGAGCAACTCTCTGTTGTTGCGACCTTGGGTTCCGTACCAGTTCTGTCCAGCGTTGTGCATGGCTTCCGCACTCCAGAGTCATCAACATATATTCTGCAAATATGAAGCTATTACCAATGCTTGCTTCTTCGGACATCCTACCTGTACGTACTGTACATATATTCCTTCTTCCTTTCGGCCTAGGATAATGAATTGTTCCATATGCCGCAATCAGAAATTTCTGTTGCTCATTGCCAGTGGTGTCGTCTGCTATGTTTTCTGCAACCGCACTGTCATATGCTGGAGTAGCAACGTTGCCAAGTGTATGAACATGGCTTGTTAATAGGGATATCCTGAACTAGCACCAACAGATAGCGCACGTGTACTATGAGGGATACGCTTTGCGTGTGCATTTGTTTTTCGGTATATAAACATTGAGGATTTACGTAGTGTATTAGTATATTAAATGCTCTTAAAAATAACTAAAAATGGCAAATTTTTGTTATGTTTCTGTATGTAAAAACCAGGGAAAGCTTTTTGTCTTCAATCAGGTCCCGAAATATTCTGAATATTGCTTTAAACCTTAAAAAATATAAGTAATAAAGTTGGACCTCGAAAGTGCTAGCTATTAAATAAAAGTAACTACTTCAAGTAAGGAATTGTTGACTATAGTTTCATTTTGGAAGAGGAAAAAGAAAAATTAATAAAAACATATGCAACCTCGACAGCGAGCTATGTTATCTTAGATTATATGCAGCAGCTGTAGGAGTCTCCGAAGTTTACGCCTGTAGTAAACTCTCGAGTTCCGCGCCGTGGCGTCGCGGTCTAAGGCATCTTGCCTAGGACTCGCGTTACGGAACGCGCGCTGGTTCGAGTCCTCATGGGGGAGAAATTTTCTCATGAAATTTCGGCCAGTGTATGGGACCGGTGCCCACCCAGCATAGTGATGCACTTGGGGAGCTACGCTAGGTAGCGAAATCCGGTTGCGAATACCAGCTATAACAGCTGGGGGGATCATCGTGCTAACTACACGATACCTCCATTCTGGTTGGATGATCGTTCACCTCTGCTTCAGCATGTGGGTGTGAGGCCAGCAGCCGGCTGGTCGGTCTAGGCCCTTCATTATTATTATTATTTGTAAACTCTCGACAAACTGGGATGTTTATTATCCAGGACGATCCCTAGTGAAATCCATTTCGTGAATAATGTTTTTAATGTACTGTACCCTAATTATTAAAGCCATGTTTTAAGTTCAAATTTTCTAAATCATCCCACACAGTATTCAAAACTGCATGTCCTTAACTTACAAACCACACTGTTAATCGTGATACTATTGAGATCATATTATATCATCCTATTAAAAATTGCATTTGATCTTTCTGCAACTACAGAAAAAATACAAGGAATTCAATCTCGATAGTCTCTTCCCTATAAAAAAAAATTCATTGGTGGCTGCATATCCTGTTTTTAGCGTACGGTTCTTAAATACTAATTATTAAAGAGGGCAATATTCACTTTCGACATACTTCCTATTTTTTTATTCGTGCATATTGTTCTCAAAGTTCTCGTTTAGGTTCATGAACATTCAACTTACTCGTATCTATATTCTGCATACTGCAGATTTCCCCACCCATCTCGGGAAATCGCTCAATATTATACAGGTTTACGTTATTATTTATTGTGAATTAAATTAAATTATGAGGTAAGAAAATATTGAAATATATTAAATTATACTAGATTATACAAAATAACTGTAAATATTATTTTGACACGCACAGAAAACCAACAAGCGGGAAAACGTAATTAACTGTAGCATATGACAAAACATAGCCCTACAACATGTTGCGCCGCATGGAACGCTCCTGCCATCTGACGGTAAAACTTCGCATAAGATATCCCTATTATGGCTATGATTCTACCCAACCGGCATCCTATGATAGGAAGATAGAAAAAACTTCTCTTTTCTACATTTCCCAAAGAAGTACAAAACTTTGGAAGATCTCATAGAATAGACTACGGTAATTGTAAACAGGGGGTAATTGTAAAAAAATGCTGTGAGAAATACAAAACTCTCAATATAAAAATTTTAATTCGGAGAATATTTAAATTAACGTGTTGGCTAACCTACAAAGCAGTTTGGTGCCAAATAGGAGTAACTGTTTAGTTGTGAACGATGTTTTGTAAGAGTCTACAAAAAAAGTTGAGAAAGAATTTTACTTCACCTTCATTTTTGACATTGTAAGTAAACGTGCAGTGCTATTTTTTTAATATGTTATTTTTATGAGTAATGTATAGTAGTTAACATTTATTACAATGGTTTTGAGATCTCCCATAACCTCAGTTCATTAAATTATGACGTGTTTACATTTGCCCCATAGTTAATTGCTTGGGGATAATTGAAAACATGTTTTACTATGGTTACATTTCGTACTTTTCAGTAATCAGAGAGACCCCCACCCAACTACACTGTAGAGGATTTAGAGAGGGTTGTCACAGATGTGAAAAATAGTAACTACAGTTATCGTGAAGCTCAGGAGAGATACGGAGTTCCTATATCCGTCATATATCATAGGTTAAAGGGACGAAATGTACCAGTGACCAAAATTGGAGTTGGAAAGAGTACAGCTCTTTCTTCGCAAACAGAACAAAAAATTATAGATTCATTTTATTAATTTGTCCTACAGAATAATATCTGTGATATTGACAATTAATATTCGAGGAGAAAAATTCGCTCCGGCGCCGGGGATCGAACCCTGGTCCTTGGTTCTACGTACCAAGCGCTCTGACCACTGAGCTACGCCGAATTCAATCCACAGCACCGGACCAAATCCTCCTCCTTCAATGTTTCCCTTTCGGTGTAGCTCAGTGGTCAGAGCGCTTGGTACGTAGACCAGGACCCGGGTTCGATCCCCGGCGTCGGAGCGAATTTTTCTCCTCAAATATTAATTACCACGATCACAGATATTATTCTGTAGGACAAATTAATAAAATAAATCTATAATACTCTCATAGCTGCAGTGCATATATTCGTACAGATTACTGTGCACGTAACTGCGGAATCCCGGCCAAACAAGTCACTCAGCTGAGTGCGCTCCTAGTATAATGACAGTTGACATTGGACATATACGTAACATATATGCCTAACTTGGAGTCAGGCCACAAAGGGAAACATTGAAGGAGGAGGATTCGATCCGGTGCTGTGGATTGAATTCGGCGTAGCTCAGTGGTCAGAGCGCTTGGTACGTAGAACCAAGGACCCGGGTTCGATCCCCGGCGCCGGAGCGAATTTTTCTCCTCAAATATTAAGAACAAAAAATGTTCAGTGTCTTATAGCCCGTGCGGAAATTGGTGTTTACAATTATCCCCCTCTCAAAGGGGTAAATGTAAACAGGTGGGGTAAATGTAAACTAGCAATTAAAAGATGAAAAAAGTCAACCGTATTATTTTAAACCCATTTTCAGGGAAAAGAAAGATCTAAAAATAACACAATATTTCTTTTTGTCAAGCTTAACGTTAGTGAGGGTTGTGTAATGCCATCATGGAGAATTGCACCGAATCAACAGACATAATACGGTTCGTTCTCTCATCGCATCTTCAATCCGTCAGAATGCTTCCTATGAGGTTTATGAGGAGGTTGGTTGCGTCTCTTCTGATGGCTCTACTAGACGGGCTGATATCATCATAATTGATCGGCAGAAGGATAAGGATGTCATTCTTGATCCCACAATCCGTTTCGAGATGCACGAGCAACAGCCACAAGAGGTGTGTCGTGAAAAACAAGTCATATATGAGCCTTGTTGTCAGCATCTTGGAGCACAATACCACATTACACATTGGACAGTTTTTGGGCTCATGTTCGGTGCCCGTGGCACGATCCCACGAGAAACTTTAAATCAACTTAAACAATTTAAAATTTCTGATGCAACGATTGATGCCATAGGATCTCATGTGTTAAAATCATCCTTAGCTATAATTAGTAATCATTTGTACCCAACAAACTTTTATTGTAAATGATTTCCTATGTTTTCATATCATTTATCTTAATGTTACACAATTAGTTTTCATGATTATTCCTTATGAATTGATTAGTAGGCCTATCTATTCGAACCCTTATTTAGGGCGGCTTTTTTATTAAAAATTAGTATGAAATCAGTGAAATGTGTTTACAATTACCTCGGTCTATCCTACAATGTTCGTATTATCCGGATTATCTATAAAATTTGAAAGATATGGTAACATTGGACGAATACAGCTTCCAGCTTCCACGCTTGGAGCGCTGCTGCATCAGCCAGCGCGAGAGTCCTGTCGGATCCTCTTTGTCTTCAAGGGCGGGGCGCTGTGGTTTGTGCCCGCGGAGGTAGGAAATTTCCACTCCGGGAATGTCGCAATCCAATACAAGGAACGTTTCCGTGCTATACTCGGAACTTCGGACAACTCTTTGGTCATGCACAGAGCTCTTCTACGGTGCTCATCGTTTTGCACACTCACGCTGTATTATTTGCAAGTTTCTTTAAAGATGCGGCACTGGGACAAGGACAAACAACATCAGCCCTGTCCAACGCGGCGTCTATGATATGCACTTTTCTGGCGCCCTCCGGGAGTAAATTCCAATGTGCCAACTTTAACCTTAAACACAATTACAGAGAAAAAAAGTAAATGAAATAAAGGTTTTGAACGTCATAGTCACGATATTCTCTGGGGCGGCAAACTTTATGTGACACCCACTGTTTGTCTTGGTTCCCAAGTTTTACCTTAAAATAAGCATAGTAGGTCTATATTTTCTTCACAGATTCTTTTATGTCTGTTTATATATGTATACAGAGACATCATTTTATTTTTACTAACATTTCTAATATTAACCTGGCTATACCTTTGCTACCCCCTTCCACGACTGGAGTTCGATGATATTGGCGTAAAATACAAACAAATCACTTTACTAGGTATAGGGGGGAAGAAAAGTAGTTCATCCATTTACGTAAACTAGGAATTATCGCGATTTTGAGTTTAATAACTTTATTTAGGTTTTCCTTTAATAAAAATACAGTACAGTATTAACAATGAGTGTTTTTACTCATGAACTGAGCTGTCCATGCGGACGTATTCATTATGCAGTATATATTTTACTGTCTACAGCACATTAGTGTACAATTTAGAGAATGAAGTTAAATTGAAAAATAATCATAATATGGATATTTAAACACATTTTTGAAAATGGTGACCGTTCATTTCGATACAGGCTTCAGTTCTTTTGTGCATATTATCGCACTATAGACTATTGTACCTAATTCCAATTACCAGTTTCTTCCTTCGTACTAGTAACTCATGTGGAAATAATTCTGTACTTAATCTATAAAATATTACTGACGTACTGTAAATTCAATCTTCATTTCTGCTCAATCCGAAAAGATAAAATTACTTAGATATGCTATCTACTTTCCATCCAAGTAGTTACGTCGCAGGGTCGTAGAAAGGAAGGAGGTCCTTTTATTTAAGTTATTTTAAACAGTTGTATAATATTACGTAGACGCCCAATTCCTAACAGAAATTAATGTTTTCAGAAAAGAGCTAAGACAGCCCAGCCATTAGCCTTTACAGAGAGGCGAGCAGAAGTAGGTGGGGAAAATCGGGATGAGACGTAGGCAAACGGACGACAGTACCTGTGCGAAAATATGATTCAGTATTGAAAACTCTTTCGTCACTGAAAAACGCGAATATATTTATGGAACGTATTATACTCACTAACTCAGTATTGTTTAGTATCACTGTAAGGCACTTTGACTGCATACGCGGCCTTGGTTCTGTGTAGAGGACGATTGGAAGTTTAGTAGTAGAAGGGATGGAAGTGAAGTACATTAAAAAACTCAGGTACAATAAAAATTGAAGTAAAATAAAATGATGTCCCTGTATGTATGTATGTATGTATGTATGTATGTATGTATGTATGTATGTATGTATGTATACATAGATGTTGATACAGCGTCGTAAAATAACCCAATAAAATAAATAAAAATTATATATATATATATATATATATATATATATATATATATATATATATGAACAATTTTGTCTAAAATGTAAGTTGTAAAATCAAAAAGAATTCCACGTATGACAGACGAACATCTCGTTCCTCAGTTAAAATTCTCTACATGCAGCTTGACTCCTAATGTTAATGTGTCAGTTACACATCAACGACGATGTCAAATTATGTATAAAATAAAAAAATAAAAAAAAACGAAGTCAAATCAAACAGATGAAAAAAATGAACATATATACAGAGTGAACCATAAGTAACGTCATTAATTTCAGGAAATTATTCTTTGAGGTATTTCAAACAAAAATGTTTAATAAAATTTTGCTCGTTTTTGCTTCCTTTCCGAGATGAATTGTTTTATATATAACATTTCATAGCGTGTTGTCGGAAAGCCATTGATTTAATTCGCGATATGCTCAGTCAGTTTAAGAGATAATAAATGATTGAAAAAAAAAATAGTTTTGTCCTTCAAATGTGCAGGAATTTGATCCGAACAAATAAATTCCTTTTCAGAACGAAAAGTTACACACGTTCTAATGCTAACGTATCAGCTGTGCGTAGTGTACCTGGCAGGTCTTCGGGCAGCAACCTCTGTCGACGTTGAGACAGGGAGGTTGAAACCCTTGCCCATGTCCTGGGGCCCTGTCCACACGGTGAACTTCTACGAAATACGCGGCATCATACAGTAAGATCTATAATAGCAACTGCCTTAAGGAACAAAGGTTATTCAGTATCTGAAGAAGTACACGGCATATCCAGTGAGGGCAGTAATCGAAGAATCGACATAATTGCATTTAAACCTCCCTCTCTTGAAGGTTACATCATAGACCCTACTGTGAGATTCGAATCGCACGAACACCAGCCAGAAGAAGTACACGAGGAAAAAGGAATATACATGAACCTTCCATCAGTTTTTATAAGGACAAATACCATCTGGAACCCATCGTCATTACGGGACTAATGATAGGAGCCCGTGGGACCATACCCCGGTTCCTAGTCAACTTCTGTAAATCTTTTGGCCTGCATAAAAGTAGTTTAAGAGATCTAACAATTGCAGCACTCAAAGGCTCAATAGCTATTTTCAGGCATCATACATATGGACCATGACTAATTCGCATCTCCTTGACGTTACTTCGTTTAATATCATGTGTTTCAATATAATTCAAATTGTTATTTTTCACTCTAACAACAATGTATCACTAAGCCTCAAGGCATTTACTCTATTGTATCATGGTACTCTTTGTCGATGGCAACCTGTCGTGTTTACAGGAAGAAATGAAATGAAATTAAATTAAATTAATCAAATATCTTCACATTCAAGGGACAAAACTAAAATTATTTCAATCATCTATTACCACAATACACAGCTCTCTTAAACTGACTGAGCATATTGGGAATTGATTCAGCAGGTTTCCCAAAACAAGCTATGAAATGTTTCATATAATTTTTTTCTGGAAAAGGAAGTAAAAATGAGCAAAATTGTGTTAAACTTTTTTGTTTGAAATAATTTATTTAAAAAAATAACCCCTTGAAATTAATGACATTATTTACGGTTCACTCTATACTGACAAATATCGTCCGTCTCTGCGCACGCAAAACTTGCAATTGTTCCGCGACTTCTTCTCTTACTGTTTACCTCTTCCACCTTCCCTGTTGCTGTGTTTTGCGGGTTAATTAAATTAAATTTAGCTTCCCTTATGAAAAGGTTGGCAGATTTGACAAAGCGTATTACATATAATTTGGAAACACACCTAAAAGGTAAAATGATATGCATTTGAAACGGTTAGGGAATCGAATATACAAAATGTCAGAAAAATTTACACCTAAGTAGCGTTTGTGCTCATTTACAGTTAAGAAAGGAGGAAAAAAAAAATCATCAGATAGGTTAAATGATACCGCGAGAAAAATAATAGTACGGATTTATTGGCATTGATATCTAAACCATTCAACAGCCATCGGTTAAGATAACTTGAAATTTCCATTATCACTCCCATACAAATGATTTCTCAATATCTGAACCGATCCTTTGAGGGCACTAATGGCTATTTCCTTCACAATGCTGTGTGTTAGTCCCAGGTTTTTACATTTGTTGGCAAAGAAGGAGGGTATGGTACCTCGTGCTCCCACCATCAGACCTATTACATCAATGTGGGACAGGCTATATTTATCTTTATAGAACGGGATTGTTGGTTCATAGATCCGTTTCTTTTCACTGTCCACCTCATGCGGTTGTTCTGCATGTATCTCAAATCTGATGGTGGGATCGAGAATGTATGCCGAGTTGTTCTTAATGGCAATGATATCAATTCGCCGAACACTTCCTTGTGTGGCTAGTCCCTGCACCTCTTGATGGACTGTAAACCCTACTTCCTTGAGTGCCTCGGCCAGCATAGAACGAACAGCATGGTGACGGATGTTGCGAAGGGCCTCACTATAGGGGCAGAAGCCAAGGATATGGGGACGTCATCTTTGTCGAGAACTGAGTTAAGGTAATGAACCAAAAGAAAGAGAAAGTGCATTACATTTGCAGTTCCTGTGATATAGAAGTAAGAATCCATACAACGACTAATATTATTTTGTTCAATTAATGTTCTGGAGCACAATACAAAGAGTGAGAAAAATTGTGTGTCCGAGTGTTCCATCGGGCATTAGGCCACTGAAAATGTAACGATAAGAGAATTGAAACTGCGGTAAATAAATTGGTAATGTGATGAAAATATATTGAAAATCTGAGGAAATAAACTATGAGGAAAATACTGTATATTTATTTATTTGAATATATAATTTCTTGAACCCTATTTTACCCGAAAGTACATTAGGATTATAGTTACAACCTGAGTTTATATTATTATAATGAGAATTCATTTGACGTGGGTAACCCAGTCTTGCTACCTAAAATTAACACTTATATCTACTACATTAATTTGAATTATTTACAAGTTCTTAAATATATTACATATAAAATTACATTGACGTGGGTAACCCAGTCTTGCTACCTAAAATTAACACTTATATCTACTACAATAATTTGAATTATTTACAAGTTCTTAAATGTATTACATATAAAATTACAAAACTCTTTATAACAGTACGTTTTTGTGGACACATTGAATAGTGGTTTGTCATATATTATATTACAAAAATGTAAATGTCCGACCAAAATAAATCTTTTGTTTTCGAACACTGGACAATGAAACAAAAGGTGATCCACAGTTTGCTGTTCCTCACAGATACATAAATATCCATTGTCCTTATGCAATTAAAATCGTTCTAGATAAGACCCAAATTTCCCATGACCCGATAAAAATTGTGTTCCTATAAAATCTGGTATAATTTGGTTGCTATTTAAGCGGGTGTCGACGCTAGGAAAGAAGATTTCTCTCGTAACTGAACCCTTTGTACTGCATAGCCACTTATTGTTCCACCTATTCATTATGTGCTCATTTATTTTTCTTTTTGCATATGAATAAGGACATAGACTATAGCTCAAATTTAAGTTCGAAACTGCAGCACTCTTTGCCAGTTCATCAACCCTTTCATTACCTGCTGTTCCACTGTGTCCTCGCACCCATGAGAAGCAAATGTGTTTGTCGCAATCACATTTGCTTCTCATGGGTGCGAATGTGATACTGTATATTGAAACTGTAGAGAAATATATTAAAACATGCGAGGGAATCTGCGATAAAAATTCAGAAAACTCAAAACTTTGACATTATAGACCAAAGTGTAAAATAGGTATGCCTATAAATTACAACAATTTTACAGTCAATACGATTTAAACTACATACATACCTACCTACATACATACATACATACATACATACATACATACATACATACACACATAATGTTCTGTCAAATGTTAGGTCTTTCACTGCAAACCCAGCTTTCTCCCATTTTTTCTATTTTCTGTCTTCCCCTTTGTCTCCGCATATATCTTAACGTCGTCTACCTTATGATATCTTCTTCTGCCCCGAACTCTTCTCCCTTTCACCATTTCTTCCAGTTCATCCTTCACTAAGCAGTTTCTTCTCAGCCAGTGACCCAACCAATTACTTTTCCTCTTCCTGATCAGTTTCAGCATCATTCTTTCTTCACCCACTTTTTCCAACACAGCTTTATTTATTATTCTGTCTGTCCACTTGACACGTTCCATTCTTCTCCATTTCCACATTTCAAATGCTTCTGGTCGCTTTTCTTCACTTCGTCGTAATGTCCATGTTTCTGCTCCATACAGTGCCACACTCCGCACAAAGCATTTCACTAGTCTCTTTCTTAGTTCTTTTTCCAGAGATCCGCAGAAAATGCTCCTTTTTCTATTGAAAGCTCCGTTTGCCATTGCTATTCTCCTTTTGACTTCCTGGCAGCAGCTCATGTTACTGCTTACAGTACATTCCAAGTATTTGAAACTGTCTACTTGTCTACTGCCTCATTTCGAATCCGCACGTTTACCTTCTTTATTTTTCTTCTGACAACAATGGTCTTCGTCTTGTTGATTTAAACCATAAGGCATACATGGGCACAATTTTCGGTTACGTGAGGCATTCGATTTGAAATAGTTTGTTTACTAGGGGAGGAGACTGCAGAGTAGTTTGGAAAATATAAACTGCTGTGACCTGCGCCACCTTATCGTAATCTCTAAGGCGGTCAGTGGCAAATTATTAGGAAAGCGCTTGGTTAACGTGAGAGACTCGAAAACGTTTATTCAATTTGGCAAATTAATTCGGCAGCTTTAATCATAAACCTCTTTACCATTTCTCCATCATTGAATTGATTCAAATCACAGGCGAGAAATTGCGGAACCAGCCAATAATATTCCATCACGTTGTCTACGTTTATTTTCTTGAATATTCTGGCGTTTCTCAAGATTAACTTAATAGATTTGCACGTTCTCGACCTAAAATAATTTCAGAAAGTCATATTTCGTTTTCTACGCACATTTAATATATTTTTTATAAATTTCTTTTGGAAATAATACGTACAAATAACATTTAATTCCTCGTACCTTTTAATGCAGCGTGTTTAAGGTGTAATGTATTTAGTATACTATGCAAATGTTAAGATCATAAATTTTCTTCGGAATAGTACGAAAAATAACATTTAATTTGTCTTACCTTCTAATTCAGCATGTTCTTTATGGCATAAGGAGTAATGTCGTTGTATATTAAATTTATTAATGCCTAATAGGATTTTCGAGCATAACATACATCGTATGTTCTCCCCTTCTAAACAGCAAAAAAACTCTTCCTCCCATTTCTCATGAAAGAATCGTTTTCTAACGCGTACACACTGCTTTGATAATGCCATTATGCCACCAGTGATATTGCTTATGAAACTGATATAGAACCTGCCCACGCCTAGGAGCTACGTGAAGGAGGGACGGGGACTGTGAAGGTGATGTCACTCAGAGCGATAAGCTCTGTGAAGGTCAGTGAGGCATTATTTCTCAAGTGAGGCACGATTCCCATCCATGCCATAAGGACATTATAAATAAAACTTTATGAAAACTGAGATTAAAACTGAGAAGTGTGACTAAACTTCAAGGAAACTACGAGATTAAAGAATAACCCTACTGAACAATGAAAACTGTCAGGACGTATTTGGGGAACACCAAGCGCCTTTCTGCTGTGACGAGCAGGCATCTGACAGTTGGTGCTTTGAAGGCCGTCCATCCATCATCCTGTCGCTTCTATTCCGTGCACTCATACATCGAATCGCTCAGATTCGACTGATTGACTCGATCACTGATTCATAGGTTATATCAACAGTAGCTAAGGTCAAACTGATGGGTAGGAATGGGGAAGGAAGTGATTGTGGAGTAATATGGAAACGCAATTACGAAAGTTATTCGGCTTATTCAGACTTGTAGGCTATATTTAGTATTTCTAGGGCTGATTGTATAAACCATTTAATCTTAGATCAGAGGTTAAATTGATCCTCGTTCTAGCTGAACTTGGAATTTTGTATTGTATAAAGCCTAAGCTGAGATTAATTTGTCTTAAACTAAAGTCAACTTTGACTGAAGAAATTTCTCCGATTAAGTTAGATGATCCAAGTTCAGTTATTTATTTTCTGTTTGAAATATACGAGTGGCAGACTGTGCAAAAAGAATAACCATTGTTATTAATATATATGGTATATACATTCAATTTCTTGCCTTAATATACAAACATTCTTATAATATTTTATAAGGCTCTATCGTGTTCAGCAGTATCAAATAACATAACCTATAATTATATTATGTTTATAACAATCACTAATTATTAATGAATATGATAGGTACATTCATAAATTTTGAATTAACTGTATTACTAAATTAAAATTGTCGTTATATAAAGCTTTATTATGTTTAGCAGTATCAAACACTATAACATGATAACAATTTCGAGAACGGTCAACCTTCTTATTGTACGCCATTATTTACAATGCACAAAACAAACCAGTATCTCCAACGAGTGTACAGAAATTCGCCAAAAAGTAGTTGGAAAGTCGCTAGATTTCTTATTATCAACAAAGAAAGATTAAATTTTGTCAGTATGGGGTGCTAAAAAGGTCGCTAAATCCCTATTTAAGCAATATAAAAGTTAAAAGAAATTGTCGTTGAAAAAGAGTTAAAGTCGCTAAATTGGCGACACTGAACAAACCTGTACGACATGGCCCGCGCATCACATACTTCACCGGTTTATGCGATGTTGCCAAGTCCTTTTCATGTGAACTTAACTTACTGTAGATTGCATTTGAACCTAGGTAATTTGATCGCAGAAAATTTTATACAATAGAAGTGTCTGAACTCGGTTCACTTTCCGATGTTCGATCAAAATTGATCTTTAGTCAGGGAGTTTTATACAATTGGGCCCTAATAAATTATTTTCCCTGTCTTGTGTATACGCAGACATTGATTAGCAAAAGGAACGCAAAACATCATTTGCGATATTTAGAAAGAAAAAGTGAAAGAGCATTTAAGAAATCCCTTGGATTGGGTGAACTTCTTTGTTCTTCGTACGTAGGCCTAATTAATTTCGCAGATTTTTGTCCTGTTCGTACCACAGCCTGTCACACACTTTACTAGAGGTAGGAAGTTCGTACCAAAACATAGATTTCAGGTTGTAGGCCTATGGGCCACGCATGTAGATCATCTCACTAGTTGTCTGCTGTGTATACTATACTCTGTTCACATAAACAACTCACAGTATATCCGCAACTGTGGATGAATTACTTTCGTAACTACATTACAGCAATATGCACAAGAAAAGCAGTTTCATTACGTGCTAACGTTTGCAGCGGAGTTGTGCAGTTTAGTGAGCGGTTTTTAATATGGCAGGAAGTTCTGCTGTGCACAGACAGTTGGAAAGGGAGAGTTTTTCAGCAGCGCTCATATTCCACAGCAAAGATAATATAGAAAATACATGATTTTGACACAAATTATCACAGTTTCTAGTGCATCAACACTATCATAATAAGATGAAACGTATTTTTTTTTAATTTGTGGAAAAGGACAGTTTTGAAAATCACCTGCTGAAATGTAGCCAATTTCATTGTTAATAAATGTTTATTAAAAGAGCTAATAGGTTACTTATGACTAGACTTCGTGGAATTGCCACGAGAACCATAAGGTTTACTATGCACGCAGTATAGACTGTATGAGAAGGAGGCGTGGAAAGGATAGAGTATCCCTCTAATGTAAACACTGAGCAGTATACTCAGGTTACAGTAAAACCTGTATCCTGCATTCAAGAAATATAATGAATGATCATTGAAGTAGGAAATGTCTAAACATATAAATACACAATTATTTTGTAGTGAGATATATTAACTCTTAAAATTTAATGTAATATTTTCACATCATCCTTGAATATGTGCATTGCAGATAAGAGTTACGTATGTTTTGAGCGACTGCAAAGTGAACCTCCTCCGATGGTCACTCAAACAGTTTTTATATTGGGAAAATATACGTTCAACACCACACGAAGTAATACGTACATATTTGAAAGTCACTACTTTTTAGTACACCAACTTCAGACGTCTTGTCGTGACCTGATGGTACATCATTTATAATACGTAGTTGTGAATAGGCAGAATTTTTAGCAATAATGTTTCTCAACTTACATTTCACTTTCTCTGAAATTAGTGAATTGTTATTTTGGATAACGGTTTGTGATACTTTATCCACTATAGGCCTATTAAGGGCTTCTGAGAGTTATAGTTTAGACGATTGTAACAGGGTGATGCTTTTGGACACGATTTTAAAATTAGAATCAATGAACAGAATATCCTTCAATAGCTGTTCAGAAAACAACGATTTTACAGCTGCAACAGAGGAACTGGCTGTGCTATCCAATGCATCAATTACCTCCATTATTTTGCCGTAATGTTCTGCATAATAATTAACAGCATCCAACAACGTTCCCCAACGGGTCAAGACTGGCTGCGGGGGTAAGGGTATTCCAGGGGCAATTATTTGGCACAGCAACACTCTCATTGTAGCATGTTCGATTGAATTCTTGTCTGCACTGAACAAATGTTAAGCTTTGACTATTCCAACCACAGTAATGCAAAAACAAGTGCTTACATAGGTAAACATTAGCTGTAGCTGCTCTATCTATTTGGACCAGACACAACTCTTAACATGAACTGCTTATACTACGAGACCGGGAGGTCGCCCACCTCCTCTATACTACCGTACATCGGCAACCTGATTGCATGGTGCGTGTGGCAATTCAACGAAGTCTACTTATAACATTGCTTTTCTTAAGAATTGTCATATGTAGATGCGATAGGCCTATTACTGT
Source organism: Periplaneta americana (assembly GCA_025594305.2). NCBI lineage: Eukaryota > Metazoa > Arthropoda > Insecta > Blattodea > Blattidae > Periplaneta > Periplaneta americana. Next base: position 14,587,196 of record JAJSOF020000029.1, on the reverse strand, counting down.
TTTTTTTGTAGCTGCCGTATCTTGTAAAATTATTTGTCGTTTTTTAGCGTTGTTTACACTCCCTCACAAATTCCTTTCCACTATTTTTGTTACGTTTTGATTTTACCGCGTTCACCATGTTTGCTCTCATTATGATATTGCCTTTCTCGCTTGCGATAAGCATGCAAGCACTCTGCTTGCAACTTTTTTCCTTCCATATTGACTGTCTTGTAAGAGTTACCATTTCCAACCTTTACATATTGAATATAATAGTTCCAGTTTTTTTTTTAATTTTGAGGAGGCCTACCCAACCTCTTTTGTACAAGTGTACTCCTCTAGCTTGCATTTTCACGGCTGACCACCAGTGGCGTAGCGTCAATGTAAGCTAAAAAGCTTAGCTTCCCCAGTTAATAATAATTTCATAATAAACCTGCAGTTTATGGAGAAAATTATTTATTAATTTTAATAGAATTTATATTTGCGCGTTAAATATTGTGATGCGGCAGCTCAGGATGATTTGTGATGCAGCAGTAAACAAGAAGCCTGCACACACCAGCTTCCAAGCAGACTGATTTCTTCTGTGTAATCCACCCCGCAGATTTTCCATCCCTTTCTAACTAAACTACCCTAGTCGCAAGGCTCGCAAGAAGCTAGCTTTGACATTGAAATAAGTTGTTTCCGAGTTATCCCTTTTCGTGAGTTGTGTTCAGTTGAAGTGTTAGTGTGCATTGTGGCTGATATAATAAAAAAATGAGCGTAATAACAGTTCCTGACACTAATTTACTTGATTTTTTTAGGACAATTTTATTATCAAGACTGACTTACGAACAAAAGTGTGATTTAAAAAACAAATGACCGACTCCCTTGCTGTCAATGAAGGACACAACCAAAACACAGACGCTCATTCACAATGAAAATTAAACATAACGTAAGCATTAACTTAAGAATATAAACGTTACATTAAAATCAAGAAGTCATACCATCATTCACGATGGGAACATAAACATAACAGCAAACATACTTGGTAATCGTGGAAACATAACAACGACGCCATTTCCTCATATTATGTCCTATACTTAAGCGCTCCACGATTGTGTTCTGTTTGCAAATCACGTAAGCATAAGCATGAAAATTTGGAGTTTGCAAACTTTCATGTTAACATCTTACGGTAATGTTTATGTCAATGCTTATGTGAATCATTGTGAATGATCCCATTTGGTAGCCTGGGCGCAAACTTCTGTGTTTATGTTACGGTTATGTTTAATTTTCATTGTGAATGGGCCTTTATGTAATGATACTAATATTGTGATTTCTCTAAGTATGACAGGGAGTGAGCTAATGTTATACGTATACGTGTCTATTTATTAGAGATATGTGTAAACCGTGAAATCATATTTTACTACGTATCATTTGAGGTCATGCCTTATTGGTGTTACGAGGTTCCAACCAATCTTCGCCTGCTGACTTGAAATTGACTACTATTTATTTTAAGACTGTATTTTTGTATTACGTTTTATCATATTGCGTGAAAGACAACTTGAGTTAGCTTCCCCTGCTCAAAATTTCATGCTACGCCACTGCTGACCACTGTCTTATCAGCTTATTACGTCATCATTTTCTTTCAAACACATTTGTAGAGTTCCTTTATTCATATAATAGTTGAGAGTTGGGACAATCAAGTATAGGTAGTATTAAAAGCTGTGTAATCAAGGTTTATAATCAATTACTGCTGAATTTACATTACATTAAAATATGCTATTTTATGGTCACTCTAAACAATGAAATTCTTTACGAGTAGGCCCTTCAAGATTTATTTTTAGCAGGGCGCTAACTCTTTTTACTGAAAGGCGTTTTCTAATTACAGCTTTCACAAGATTCATGCAGTTAATCCTAGCTCATAATTTACAGTATGCGATGGAATTGTATAAATCAATTAGAAGAATTTGTTCACTTAACTTATTAACTTACAGTTGTACCACAGTCTAGTATATACAGTCACGAAGCTTAATTCGTACTAAATATGCAAACATAAACAGTTGAAATATGTATCCATAGATAGTTGCTCACCACCAGGATCGCTACTATCGCCTCATCACAGACTCTTTCCCTAGCAGACCATAAAATGTATTGTAATTTCGATATCGTGTTCTTTTGAAAAGATTAACACCTTCCTTCCACTATTGAAATATGAAATACATAAGGTTTATATATTATTTTCATCAAGCATATATTATATTCTATAAACTCACCTTCCACCGTAATGTTTGTTCGGGTTTTCTATTTCAGTGTATGGAGCTCAGTGAAATATTATATTATAACTTTATTGCTTATCATTGCTAAGTTTTATTTAGTGTTATGTGTCCATAAGTTCCGTTTACTTCTTGTTGCATAATATGTTGCAGAAATAAGTACAAAACTGTGTTATTTTAATGTGAAGAGAATTTTACATGTTAACATAATCTGTTCGCGTCAACATTTCAAGTTTAGAATTGAAGCTATTTTGAGGTTTAATAAAAAAGAATTTATATTGTGATTTTAATATAGCACATCTACCTTCCTTGATAAAGACAGAAAATTTATCATACCACTCTTATGAAATTAGTGTACGTACGATTGTTACTTCGTCTCTTAGGTAGTAGATAAATACAATAATTCAATACTCAATTGTAGTATTAAAATACAGACAAATTGACTGTGCGGAGTATCATACATGACATTATGCTTAATTATAATGTATAATTGCGAATTTAGGAATATAAGTTATAGTAAACATAACCTATAATTTTCATATGAATGGCAAGGCATTGGAGATCACTAAATTTAGACACAAAGGGGCAACTGGTATAGTAAACATAACCTATAATTTCAACGTATCTAAATATCCGTGCTGTGCAATTGAAAATTATTGAATCGTGCATACATGAATGTACAAGAATTTCGCAATATTTAATCGAAATAAAGGCAGGTATTACACGTACGAATAACGTAATTTTCACACCATAAATAATATTACAGCTTAACTCGCAAGTAAATTATGTCTGAAGTGTCTCATAATCATTGTTTTAAATGTTATTAATGGAATTACACTACATTTTAGAGAAACATATGTTACTCTTTATGAATTCCAACTAATTTATATGGTTGAAACGCCGCCCTTCGTGATCGGGTTAAGCGAGTTACATGGTCTGCCTTACAGCCTGTATTAGATCACGATGGCTGTGGCACAGTCAATTGTTCCTAGTACTCACAGCGCTCCAAGCGGCTAGCAACTATCACGAGATATGCAAAAAATCACCCCAAGCTTCGTGACTGTATATAGCAGACTGTGGTTGTACCAACTATTTGAAATCCATTCCTGAACATTTATTGCTCAATGTTTTTTTGAACATTTTCCATGCCATTAGTATGAACCTTCCTAGCCGACAGTCGAGGCAAAAATGAAGAATCCGTTGTTGTGGTAATACTGGAGAGTGGTTCTTCTATTGGTCGCGATGCCCACACACACCCTCTCAGATATTTATGTGGTGATTGGTGACTGAATGACGAGGAGCGAGGGAGAGAGAAGAAAGAAAGAGAGAGATTTCAGAAGTTGGCCTGTTTTACGGGATTTCACTTGAAGCTGTCAAACTATACGTATTTCCAATATATTAAGGCCCAATTGTATAAAACTCCCTGACTAAAGATCAACTTTGATCGAAGATCAAAAAGTGAACCAAGTTCAGACACTTCTTCTATTGTATAAAACTTTTCTGCGATCAAATTACCTTGGTTCAAATGCAATCTAAGTTCACGTGAAAAGGATTTGGCAACATCGCATAAACAGGTGAAATACGTCATGAGCGGACAGGTTTGTTCAGTGTTGCCAGTCTAGCGACTTTAACTCTTTTTCAACAACAATTTCTTTTAACTTTTATATTGCTTAAACAAGGATTTGGTGACCTTTTTAGCACCCCATAGTGACAAAATTTAATCTTTCTTTGTTAATTAATGAGAAATCTAGAGACTTTACAACTACTTTTTAGCGACTTTCCGTACACTCTGTTGGAGACACTGGTTTTTTGTGCAATGTAAATAATGGCGGACAATAAGAAGAAGGTTACTGTTCTCCGAGTTGTTATCATGTTATGGTGTTTGATACTGCTAAACATAATAAAGCTTTATAAAACGACAATTTTCGTTTAGTAATATAGTTAATTGAAAATTTATGAATGTACCTATCATATCCATTAATAATTAATGGTTCTTATAAACATAATATAATTATAGGTTATGTTATTTGATACTGCTGAACACGATAGAGCCTTATAAAATATAAGAATGTTTGTGTATTAAGGCAAGAAATTGAAAGATATATATATATATATATATATATATATATATATATATATATATATATATAAATGTACCTATTATATCTATTAATATTAATAATAATGGATATTTTATTTGCACAATCTGTCACTCATATTTTCAAACAGAAAAGAAATAACTGAACTTGGATCATCTAACTTAATCGGAGAAATTTCTTCAGTCAAAGTTGACTTTAGTTTGAGATAAATTAAACTCAGATTAGACTTTATACAATACAAAATTCCAAGTTCAGCTGAAACAAGGATCTGATCTAAGATTAAATGGTTTATACAATCGGGCCTAAATATACACATTTATATTCAAAGTTTGTTGCATTTTTAGAAATCGAGTAGCAAAATGCGATAAATGCGACTGTGGTTTAAACCCTGCCTTAACCATGCAACTATTATCCGTCCATACAAACATCCTTACCATAATATTCAATGTATTAGAAATACGTAGTCATAAACATCATGAAAGAGGAGGCATCAGGCAGTAAGCGGCAGCCATATTTGTGCTAATCGATACTGTGGCATTACGTACGTACAGTATATTTGTCAACGAGCGAAGACGTGACCTAGATTCTGGAAACGTGTTTCATTTGTTTGCGGCGGACTAGGTCAACGCGACGAGTTCACAGGCATGCTATTGGTGACGTTAAGGCCGCGGTATTTCCGCTACGTAAGGCAGATGTGCAGGGGCCATACAACGCAGGCGTCTGTCTTGTTGATTTACTTTATCGCAGCTCTCGCAGGTTCCTGAGGGGAAGGGGAGGCACAACACAAACGTTTCCTCTCAATTTATTGCGAACTAATACACACACAGACAAAATTATCTATAGGGGACAAAACAACATGCGTGTTCCGTTGAGTAGGCATTGTGTTATGTTCGCCAAAGCGGTATAACTAAATTATGGCTGCTGAGAAATCGACAGAGGTAGTTGGTTATTGTGTGATTGCTACACTTTATCCGGAATTAATACTGTCACAGTACAAAGGCAATTCTGCAGTGACAAATAATGGGGAATTCATTTACAAAGAAGTACGTAGGAAATAGTAACCACCTCTGTCCATCTCGCACCAACCTTGTTTCGTAACCATTTTTCCTCCATTACTACATATACAGGGACGTCATTTTATTTTTACTAACATTTTTAATATTAACTTGCCTATACCTCTGGATCAACGCCGTTTGCTACCCCCTTCCACGATTGGAGTTCGATGATACTGGCGTAATATACAAACAAATCACTTTACTATGTATAGGAGGGAAGAAATGTAGTTCATCCATTTACGTTTTTTTTAATTGGTTATTTTACGACGCTGTATCAACATCTAGGTTATTTAGCGTCTGAATGAAATGAAGGTGATAATGCCGGTGAAATGAGTCCGGGCTCCAGCACCGAAAGTTACCCAGCATTTGCTCGTATTGGGTTGAGGAAAATGGTGGACCGGAATAAACCTCAACCAGGTAACTTGCCCCGACCGGGAGTCGAACCCGGGCCACCTGGTTTCGCGGCCAGACGCGCTGACCGTTACTCCACAGGTGTGGACTCCATTTACGTAAACTAGGAAATATTGCGTTTTGAGTTTGATCATTTTCATTAGGTTTTTGTTTAATCAAAATATAGTACAGTATTAACAATGAGTGTTTTTACTCAAGAAGTGAGCTGTCCATGTGGACGTATTCATTATGCGGTGTATAGACTATTATACTGTCTGCAGCACATTAGCGTACAATATAACGAATGAAGTTAAATTAAAAAATAATCATAATATGGATGTTTAAACACATTTTTTAAAATGGTGGACGTTTATTTCGATACAGTCTTCAGTTCTTTTGTGCATATTATCGCACTATAGACTATTGTACCTAATTTCAAGTACCAGTTTCGTCCTTCGTACTAGTAACTCATGTTGAAATAATTCTGTACCTACTTTATAAAATAGTACCTTACGTACTGTAAATTCAATCTTCACTTCTGCCCGATCCGAAAAGATAAAATTACTCAGACATACTATCTACTGTTCGTCCAAGTAGTTATGTCGTAGGGTCGTAGAAAGGGGGGAAATCACGTGACAGTTAATTACTTAACGAGGCCCTTTTATTTAAGTTATTTTAAACAGTTGTATAATATTACGTAGACGTCCAATTCCTAACAGAAATTTAGCTAAGACAGCCCAGCCACTAGCTGGCGAATAAAAGCTGGTGGGGGAAACCGGGATACGACGTAGCCAAATCGACGACAGTACCTGTGCGAAAATGATTCAATATTGAAAGCTCTTTCGTCACTGGAAAACGCGAACATATTTTTGGAATGTACTATGCGGTCTTGGATCTGTGTGGAGGACGGTTGAACTTCATTAGTAGAAGGGGTGGGAGTGAAGTACATTAAAAAACTGAGGTACAATAAAAATTGAAGTAAAAATAAAATGATGTCTCTGTACTAGTGGATTATGGTAATTTTCTAATTTGAAAGTTTAATTTTCTTTTGTCAAATTCGTTTCGAATTTCGGTACTGATAAATACTATAACTGGTAGTGATTTTCTAACTGTTATGTTGAGCGGCAGAAACAGCCGATGACAGTTGTGACATTTTATAAAATTAAAATTAGTCTAGACTTCTGAGTCGATTACTGGAAGCTAGTGAAATTTGAACAGACTAATAATTAATTAATATCAGTATTAATATTAAAGTCCCGCGCCGTGGTCTAAGGCATCCTACCTAGGACTCGCGTTACGGAATGCGCGCTGGTTCGAGTCCTCATGGGGAAGAAATTTCCGGTTGCGGATGCCAGCTGTAACGGTTGGGGGGGGGGAGGATCATCGTGCTAACCACACGATACCTCCATTCTGGTTGGATGATCGTCCACCTCTGCTTCTGCATGTGGGCGTGAGGCCAGAAGCCGGCTGGTCGCTCTAGGCCAGCGTTTCTCAAACTATGGTCCGCGGACCACTTGTGGTCCTCGAGTTCTGCCCTTGTGGTCCTTCAAAAAAGACGGAAGAAAAAATAAAATTCAAACGAATTGCGCATCACATCTGGCGCCGCGCCTGTAACCCAGCCAGGGACCACAGAGGACCGAACCTTTTCATGTATTGATGACTTTCTGAATAGTTTTGCCGAGACCCAGTATGCATATTGAAATGGGCACGTACCGTATGTCGTACACCAATAATAGAACGTGCCAAATTGCATCCTTACTTGTTGAAAATCGGGCATGTTTCTGTATTAATTTTTTATTAGTTTTTCCAGATGACGATATAAGAAATTTTACACTCCGCCTATTTTAAAATCCGACAGTTTTACTTTTTACACTTGCGTGTTTCGTCTCTAAGTGCCGTTTGAAAGCACTTCGTAACAAACAACGCACCGAGATTTTGGTTCACTCTCATTGCCACACCAAGTAAATCCAAGTTCCTAGTAAATCTTGTCATATTTACGAAAGTATTTTTTCTTTGAATAGCTACCACTAGGACTAGATAACAGGCAATCGATGAATCAACACTGCACAGAATTTGATATAAGTTACTTGTGATTGGCTACAAAAATATAATTAGAAAAGTATTATAATTAATTAATTCTATTTTAAAATATAAGTGTACTGGTATTAACATAGGCTATGCTACAAAAGTGATAAATTTGCTTTCGAAGGGAACAAGAGTAAGGTGGTCCGCGGAACTGTTGTAACTTAAAAAAGTGGTCCCCACTTCAAAAAAGTTTGAGAAACGCTGGTCTAGGCCCTTCACGGGCTGTAGCGTCATTATTATTATTATTATTACCATCATCATCATCATCATCATCATCATCATCATCATTATTAATATTAATACATAATAGACCTAATTATTTTATATGTTGCATTGCATTGTGTTTACAATTGAAGATTATAAATAAATAGGTCAAATTGATAGGAATGTCATTTCACATTGTGATTAATTTCTTTCGTATTTATATTTTTGTTACAATAATGCAAAAAAGAAAAAAATAGCATGGCAGCAACAACTCGAAAAAAGAAAGTGTGTGCCATTCAGAGTACCCTTCAGGAATCTATAGTTGATATCTATAATGAACTGAAGAAAGACGATAATGAAGAAGGAATTATGTCCACGGAGACGATAATAAACAACTAGAATAGTAAAATTATAAGAAGTAAGTATTTTTAAGCGTACATTTCAAAGTGTCATTCGGTTTTCGGAGTTTGTACAGTAGAGACAACTCTTGTCGACGACGGCACATTTGATGTTGTTGGTACTAATATCAAGCTCAGCAAGGTCTAGTTCTTAATTAATCGAACTAATTCGCTAGTATCGGCAGAGCTAACAGCTGATTTTAGCGAACAGGTGTTTAGACATGTTAAACTTTCAGATGAAACTTTGTATTAACTGTTACACTCCTTTGTTCTGTAGTGATATTTGTGTCTTATTATGTAGGTTTAATGAATCACTAGGTAGGTCTAATTAAAAATACACTTTTTCTTTTCAAAATAGGCCTGTATAAAATTGTTATAGCGAATGAATTTCCACTTTTCCCCTACTAGCTCACCAGACTACGTGATAGACGAGTGTTGTGTAATTTTCAATAATTTAATTGCTCTTTAATATTTCCTGTTAATTTTTATCGGCAAAATTCGCTATTGCGATTTATCCAAAATTTCAGTGTTCATGATTGAAGTAAAATATACTATTAATAAAGTGGATAAATCGCAATATAGCGAACGCCAGTAGGGGAAGTTATCCCCACTCATATGAAATGTGCATTCGACACAACACTCGCCTATCACGTAGAGTGTCTGGTGAGCTAGTAGGGGAAAAGTGGAAGGGGTCGTGGGCGGAGCTTCTACGTTCGCTATATTGCGATTTGCCCAATAAAGTGCTTACCGTTTTATTCTGTTTCTTCATATCCATTGCATTTCGTCTTCGATTACAATATGTTGTAAAACACATACATCAGGAAAACAATAAATAAACAAGAATTCGGGGTAACCCGTTATAATTAAAAATGTGAGCTTGTGCACACTGTTGGGCAAAATATCTAGCAACACACCAATGAATTTGTACTGATCCATTTCTCCATCAATAAAGGCCAGATTTCTAACTCTCAAGGATGCCATGCACCTTCAAACCATAACATATCCACCTGTTTTTACTATTGGAACTATGTATTGTTGCTGTAATTCTATGTTAGGTTTTCGTCACACTTTCTTCCGTCCTTCAGAACCGAACAAGTTGAACTTCGACTCGTCTGAGAATATGACAGTGTCCCAGAATTCCAATGGCTTTCCACAATATTCCTTGGCAAACTCAAGGCGTTTCTTCCCGTTTATCTCGGAAATATGTTTTTTTTTTCTGGAAGACCTGCCTTGAACATCAGCACTATTCAAAACATTCCGCACTGTCTGCACACTTACCGTCTTGTTACATGTTGCTGCGATGTCAGTAGCTAAAGAGGCAGCACTTTTTGTAGCTTTCTTTTGGACTAAATGTATGATGGCTCTTTTCTCTCGATATGTGAGTTTTCATGGGCGACTAGATCTTTGCTTGTTTCGTGTGGATCTTTGTTCTCTGTGTTTATGTATTAGACCTTACTCTGGGTGTTCAGTTCAAAGTGTGTCATGGCTTGCTGTATGCCGTCATATGGCTAGTCGATGAGCCTAGAGAATTCAATCTTCCTAAACTTCCGCAGAGGTGTATTACCTATGTGTCAGAGAAGTTGCATAGCAAGTACGGCGTTCATTCTGAAGAGTACTTACCGATACGTACGGTAACACCTGTAGTGGCAGGAATGTGAACTGTTTGGAAACACGTACTGAGGTGGGTTTTTTCCTTACTGTTGGGATATGGGGAGAGGGTTAAGACGATTTCTTACGTATTTGTTGACATTAACTTCGACGGTCAACATGGACACGGGAGCATTTGATTTGTATTGTGGAATGTTGCCGTACGCAACCGATGATAAGAAATACCCTGCGTACGACTTGGCCGCGCAAAACACAGTTCGAAAGAGGTTATGGTAGCACACAGACAGTACAGACCGCCATCTGTTGCTACGACGTTCAAGTTATAGCGTACAAGTTCTCAAGTTCAGATTGAATGCCTTGATTAATAGGCAACTTCTCTGACATAAAAGCTGAAACTCGCTTCAAATCGCTGACTCACAAGTGACGTCATGACACACTTTGAAATGAACACCCAGTAGTAGAGAAGTTTATTGAATTCTATTCAGTATTTGTGGGAATATCTTCGAAGGGAAAGGGCCAAGTGCCGCCCATCTAATAAGGAAGAGTTTAACATTTAAATAGTCGCGTGGGGATCATGTTGACTCCCAGTACGATATGGTACTAATGTCACAAAATAGTTCACGAGTACTTAAGTGTTAAGAGGGTTCTTAGATGTGTAATCTGAAATTTCCCCTGAAACGACGAGAAATTTGGTTCATTCAATGCCGAGACGTCTGGAAGCTGCCATCCGTGCTAATGGCTTGCATACAGGATACTGAAAATACATTACAGAGACCTATTTGGGCTTATATGCATTAGTATAATGTGCCAATACTTTTTTTGAAATCAGAAAATTGATTTTCTTTTGTAAATAATTATTTTGTGTTGTTGTGATTTCTGTGAAAGATTTTTAGTTTTACATTATATTAAGAAAAACTGTTTATATTATTAACTAGTGGCTTATGCAGCAAATGCTGCAAACTAAGTTCACTAGACGTTCAAATAAATTTTTTTCAGATTTATTTTCAGTGAAGAATACCAGACATTTTGAAAGTTATTTGCTTCCATAATAATGAAATATACCCCGTCTGAATGTTTTTTTATGCCAAATACTTTTTCTTGAACTTATCCACCTTCAGTTTTTGAGTTTCAACGCGAAAACGCAAGTAACAATGTCAGGACGATCAGTGGGTTTTTCATATGGAAGTGAAGCAATAGCTATTTCAGGTCATTGTGGATTGTAGGTGAAAGTTAAAAAAAGTCAGGTTTGTTATGTTTTCGAACAATAGATATAGCATCTTGGTATAGCTGCTGCATGTAGAGCTTGAAATGTAGAGGGTAAAATCATTTTATCCTGCTAAGAGATCTTGCCGAAATGATCATGAGACTACAAATTTTGTAGGCCTCTTATTTTATCATTAAGTAATACCTTTTGGTCTTTCCTTAGGAACTGTAATTTTTGTGCTCTCTCGAGCCAATACTGAAGAGAATGACGCATATAAATGTTTACACCACACCGCCAATAAGTTTATGAAAAAGACCCAACCGCATTTGATTAATAACTATGAAAACATTTGATTTTTAATAACAATATCATTCTCTTACGTAAGTTTGGTAAGTTCACTTGTAAAATAGCCGCCACTCAGTAAATTATAGAAATGAAGATCTAAATTAATATATTCTCTACATCTACTTATATAACCCAAAAACATTTCACTTTCATATCATCAATATAGCATTAATATGTATAATTAATGAAAAATAGTCACATCATGGCATTAAATATAATAATATTTCATTTCTAATGTAATAATGTTATCAAACCACCTCAAGTTTTGTAGATTTTAATATCCAATACACAGCTGTACTCAGAAAATTACACACTGCAGAATCAGACCTGTAAATTATTTTAGCAAGTCTTGAAGAATTTTAATAACCAATTGAATTTGAACTCTAAATATGACAGGAATCTTGCAGGTCATGGCCTTCGCGTAATAGCCTATTGTTTATTGTAATGTGTGTTTTGTTTTATTCTGAAATCACGGTCGACTGCTGAAATGCAATTAGTTTTCAAAACTGACGAAAGATGAATTTTGGAAAATAGGAAAATTATGTAGGAAAACTAACGCTTCACTGAAAGTTATAATTTTTCTGAAAATCCTTGGATGCCAAGCTTCAATATGACGGGTCATTCATTAAAATCCGTTCAGCCATTTTCCCGTAATTTCCATTACCAGTTCAAATTATATATATAGATAAACTTGCCCTTTATACAGGTCTTACAGAGAAAACATTGAGTGTGCCAATATGTTTTGGTGCCAGTGTATTTCGCTTTCTACAATGCAGGTCATCCGCTACAGTAAAAACTCCAGTAATACTTAACCTTATAATAATAATAATAATAATAATAATAATAATAATAATAATAATAATAATAATAATTAATTATTAATAATAATTATTATTATTATTATTATTATTATTATTATTATTATTATTATTTTTATTTATTTAATCTGGCAGAGCTAAGGCCAGTAGGCCTTCTCTTCCGCCCAGCCAGACTCTAATTCTAATTAAATACATTTGCTTACATAGTTATTACATTAATATCTAGATCATAAAACAACATGAAAGTAAATAATGAAAATTGGATAACTAATGTTAGTGTGACAATAATAAGCATTGGTAAGAAATAGTTATAATAATAATAATAATAATAATAATAATAATAATAATAATAATAATAATAATAATAATAATAATAATAGTAATAATAATAATGAGATAATTTAGATATTTATCTGTAATATATATATATATATATATATATATATAAATATATATATATATATATAACAATTAAACATTGAGAAACTTGAAACAGATATTATTGTTAACAAGAATTGTTAGAAAAATATCTCGTCAGCCTATTCTTAAATTGGTTTGATGTCTGACAGTCCCTGACATTACTCGGTAGGGAATTCCAAAGTCGAGGAACAGTCACAGTGAAAGAAGATGAATATGAGGAAGTTCAGTGGGAGGGAATGGATAATATTGAGGAGTGTTGTGATCGTGTGTCTAGGTTATATGGGTGGATAAATTTTGAAAACGAGACGCAAGATAGACAGGAGTGGAGAAATCCAATATGTGAAAGAGAAGGGATAGCCTCCTGGGATAATGTACGGTCTCTAATAATAATTGTAATGTTTTTCGAAACTACAGTATTGATAAAAAAATGTAATTTCATACGATTGCAAACCAAAAATCTTGACAATAATTCAGTGGCAAAGACCTTCGCCTACTCTAAAAGTCGATCACGTCAGTATGAACATACAGATTGTGGTTCTTTAATTACGTATTTTCGTTTGTCTTTTGAGGTCACTCTTTCTTTGTATGTGTTTGCGTTGCTCTTATTTGACGCAACGTCATTTCTGTAATGAGAATGACCTATGAACATTGCGACTGCGTAAAATTAGAAACTGGGTCACGGCAACTACTTCATATTGCTCGTGAAGCAACTAGAGGGCATATTACTGGAAATAATCGGAAAACTGCGGATCTGTAGATAAGACTCATGAACCTCGAAGATGAATAAAATTATTCCATCAAGGTGTGTTGAGGAAGGAAGACAAAGTAGTACGCGTATTTACATAGTAAGCAATCTTATCAAAACGCGCTGATGCTATTCGACGTACCTTTTTATTGCAATCATACACCTAGGGCATGACCCACTTATCTGTTTGATAAGAAGAGCACAACCATCAGTACTAGTCAGTGTTGCCAACCTTAGGGAAATTTCTCTAGATTTAGGGAAAACATAGGGGAAAGTACCTGAAATTGGACCGGCATGCAAATTGGACCGATCGTTTTTTCAAGTAACCTAATGCAGTACCTGCCATCTAATGGTAGATTTATGAACTACGAGCTTCCCTCATCTAATTTTGTAAATATTGTGCAGTTGGCAATCATGTAAACTTAGTAACGCAGTTTTATTTTATTTTTTATTAAGCTTCTGATGTTATTGTCGTTACCATTGTCGTAAGATATTTAAGAAAAGACAGTTGAGTGAGGAATTTTTTATTAATACTGTGCAGTAGTATGTAGGACAACGTACCTTTTCACAAAGTTACATAAGTCTGTGCCTTTTTTAAGTTTTGTTTTATGTCTAAAGAAATAAGTTTACTGTTTCCTGCAAATTGAACCGAAAAGATTTTTTAATTGGACCGTTATTAGATTTATGTATAATATTGTTTTTTGCTTATGTAATGAAATGTATGAATCCAAATAACAATACGCGAGTGTTTCACATCAAAAGTAACAAGCAGCCCTAGTAAAGTGTAGTTTGAAATTCATCTCATAAGATACAGAGCACTAGGTACAACTTTCAGCTAAGCGGCTGTAACCTCGGAAGGCTTTCGAGTGGATCTTGGAAGATGAAATTACAGATAATTAGATAAAGGAAAGGAAAATGAAGACGGAGACGATGAAGTTGAAGAGAAATGGCAACATACGAGATAAAAATTACTACAAAGATAAAACAAAAACAATTGTGAAATAAATACAATGATGAAGACGAACATAAAGACAAAAACTTTGGTAAGATAAAGATGTACAGCAAAGGCACAGATGATGAAGATAAAAGCAAGACAACGATGAAGCAGAGTAAGACAACGACGATAAAGAGCAAGAGACAGCGATGATGCGGATGAAGGGAAAGATGAAGATGAGGATGTGGATGAACTTGAAGACGATTAGAAAATGGAAAAAAGGAAGATATTACGATGAATGAACACGATGATGAAGTCGAGTACCAAGACAACAATGATGTCAATGACCAAGACAACACTGAAGCTGAGGACCAAGATAGCAATGATGTCGAAGACCAAGACAACACTGAAACTGAGAACCAAGACAACAATGATGTCGAAGACCAAAATGATGATAAAGATGGAAATGTATACCAAATACGACGATGTAACATAAATGAACACCAGAACAGCGATAAAAACGGAGACATAGACGATGATGAAGATAAAACCAAGAACGTCAATGAAGACGGAGAAGATTAAAATGAATATGAAAACAAAGATTAATATAAAAAGTACATTTGTGCAAAGTGTGTTGAGTAGTTTTGTGCAAAATGTGTTAGTGTTCAAGCATAAAATTGTTCTATAATCGTTAAAGTTAAATTCATGTAACGTCTAGCTCATTAATAAACTAAACCATGAGAATGATAAAAGTGGTCCAATTTAAAAACTCCAGGTCCAATTTAGAAGACCTTTCTTGCATATTGGACCGAGTGCAGATCATTACATTTTGTTTGGTATTGTCTAAACTGTTACTTATAACGTGTTGTAGTTTTACATGTGTGTTTTTAAAATGTCAGAGTATGTTTTGGTGATAAAGTGAAAATTTTAAGTGTTTCCGTTTTGAAAATGTTGGAAAAGGTCCAATTTGGGAGACTCTCCCCTACGCGATACAGTAGAACCTCTATTATCCTTGGTAATGAAGGTGTTGGCTGACCGGTTAATCGAAAAATCGGATAATCCGTACTATAGAAGACTTTCATAAATTAATTGTTGCATAATGCAGTTTCGGTAATTTTCTCTGTGGTTGTGTGTTTTAACATATTAGGTGAATCAGAAGTCTTAAGTATAATAGCTCTGTTAGAAAGAGTGGGTGAAGAAATAATAATGTTGAAACTGATCAGGAAGAGAAAAAGGAATTGGTTGGGTGACTGACTGAGAAGAAATTGTCTGTTGAAGGATTTACTGGAAAGAATGGTGAACGGGTGAAGAGTTTGTGGCAGAATAAAGATCAAATAATAGACGGAGACTAAGAGAAAGGCAGGAAATAGGAAAGACTGGAGAATGCTGGGTTTGCAGTGACAGAACACTATGAATGAATGAATGTCAATGACGGGTTTCTAAGAATCAATGAAACTATCTATGATGGATTTCTGTGGAAAGATAGGAAAAGTATAGACCTAGGTCTCATGTTATAGATTTAAGTAATTTATACACTTTATCCTTTTTTGTTATTAAATCTCGCACAGTTGTAACTCCAATCTCGTATTCCGATGTGAGATGAACCACAGTTCCTCTTTCCAAAACCACTCAATTATATGCATTTCTCTTCGATACTTAGTGCAACATGTATTCTTTTGGCACTTCTGGAAGACGTTTTGCAGAGAAATTAAACAGGTCACTCGAACAGTAGATCATAATGTGTAAGGACAAAAGCTTGTAATATCACTCTCTATTTAAAAAAAAATACGTACTAATGTATTGTGCAGTACTCAATATTTTTTCTGTAACAAAAATAGGAGAGAATGACAGACGGATAATCCAACAATCGGTTAATAGGGTGACGGATAATCTGGGTTCTTCTGTATAGGGAAATATGGAAACTAGGCTTGATTCCAGGGAATTTTTTTTGGATCGTGTTTCGGCATTTTGTCGCTCATAATACATGTTTCGTGATTTAAAGTGTACACCAAATTTTCTAAAAATTTTCATATAAATGAAGTTGATTTGAAAAACTTGGCGTAATAATGTCATTTTCTTATACACCGCCTTATAAATAAACACACAGTAAGGTTCTGTGCATCAGCGGTGGATTATAGGCGACCAGCGAGAGCCGAAAGTTCGTAAAACTATGATGCCCGCCTGGTACAATCCGTCACTGATCTTCCTATCTGCTCGTACATTACTGTCTCAGTCGGGAAAGATGGAATATGGAGTTAAGGTAGTCTGCAGTGACTCAATTGAGTTATTAGCGCCCCAGTCTGGTTTACAATAAAACGAAGTAATGTTGTAGACTAGTGAATCTCTACAATAAGTCTTACATTGTTTCATAATTCCGTACCTCCCTGCTCCCTTTGTCCTCTCTCCTCTCTCTCTACCTTCTTCCCCCCTCTCCCCCTCTCTTTTCCTCCTTCTCTCTTCCTCTCTCTCTCTCTCTCTCTCTCTCTCTCTATATATATATATATATATATATATATATATATATATATATATAGAATGTTTAAAAATATATTCAGGATGTTTAAAAATACGGCATAATTTCAGGTATATATTTCCCACATGTAGACAATCAAAATAGTTCATTACATTTTTCCGGAAATGCTTTATTTCCGAGTTATGGCCTTCACAACATTGAAATTCACCGGAACGTTTTTCTTTCCGCAGGTCGTTGCCGTCAAAGGAGACATTAAGAGGACACTCTGACAGTTCATTCCGAGGCGAAGGTTACGTTTAGTGTTGTGTAGGCGTTAGACTGTGCGACATGTATTCAAATCAAGAGCTGGCAGAGATACACTTCATGTACGGTAAGGCGGACGGCAATGCTGCGTGGCTCGTCGTTTGTACCAGGAGAGGTACCCACATCGACAATGTCCAGATCGAAAGACATTTGTACGTCTCCATTACCGTCTGTGCGAGTATGGATAATTTAACTCGATGGATAGGTAGAGGTGGCCCAATTGCTTGGCCTCCACGCTCACCTGATCTGAACCCTCTCGATTTCTACTTGTGGGGCCATTTAAAATCATTGGTTTATTCGTCTCCGGTGCCTGATTTGGAATCCCTTCGGAATCGAATTATGGCATGTTCTGAGGACATACGCAGTACTCCTGGAGTTTGGGATCGTGTTCGCAGGTCAATGAGACATCGATGTGAGGTCTGTATTCAAGCGGGAGGTGGACATTTTGAACATCTTTTGTAATGACAACGACCTGCGGAAAGAAAAACGTTCCGGTGAATTTCAATGTTGTGAAGGCCATAACTCGGAAATGAAGCATTTCCGGACACATGTTGTAATGAACTATTTTGATTGTCTACATGTGGGAATTAGGTACATACCTGAAATTATGCCCGTATTTTTTAAACACTATATATATATATATACTGTATACAGTATTTAATACTTAAAGACAAAATGTAGAGTTTTTATCAGTTTCTTTGACAATTTTCAGGTTTGCTTCTGGTCACAAAAAAAGTAACTCATTACCTCCAAAATATTTATTATCTTTCTAAGAACAGGTCAGATATTGCGTGTCTGGTCATAACTTCCTTGTCTACGTGTAGTAGGCTAATTACAAGATGGAAATACGAGGGCTTCATGATCATCAGGGTGCCATCTCTATCAAACTTGTAGACACAGTGTTGAAATTAGTCCACGATTCCAGCTAATCGATGATAGCCGATCATCTCCCGGATACGCAGCAGCATTGCCGTGCAAATCGATGACACAAATGGCTTATAGTTGTAACTGCCATGTCGCATGTGACGTCGCATTAAACGAGAAAATTGTTATGCAATGCCAAAGTTCGGAGAACTAACGATCCATTTTATTTCATTGCTTTCTACACGTCATGATTAACAAGTAGCCGTATGAACGTGTAGGCTAAGGAGGATTTCAGAGATTCATATAATGTCGTCATTTAGCTTCATTGCCTTGCTGAGTTTTACAAGATGTGTCTCACTTCATTTATTGAAAAAAAATCTGGAAACCGATTCTCTCTCTTGCAGCTTCACAATATATATTTTCTGGTTATGCTTCGTAGTATAGGAAAGTATTAGGGCCTAAACCTGAGCGGGTCTAAGAATTCTCGTCACCGGAGATATCGTAATTAAACCTTCTTGTAATCGATTTCATTTTAGTCACCGGCGTTATGGCCACCTGTTACATTTTAGTCACCGGTGTTGTCGTCACCGATTACATTTAATGCTTTGTTAATGTTTTATTGGAAAAAAAAATAATAGGCCTATTTAAATGTCATTGTAAGGTTGTTTCCGTGATTACACATATAACTATAATGAGATTTAAATTCATTGTAAGGTTGTTTCCGTGGTTACGCATATAAGTATAATGAGATTTAAATTCATTGTAAGGTTGTTTCCGTGGTTACGCATATAAGTATAATGAGATTTAAATTCATTGTAAGGTTGTTTCCGTGGTTACGCATATAAATATAATGTGATTTAAATTCATTGTAAGGTTGTTTCCGTGGTTACGCATATAAGTATAATGAGATTTAAATTCATTGTAAGGTTGTTTCCGTGGTTACGCATATAAGTATAATGAGATTTAAATTCATTGTAAGGTTGTTTCCGTGGTTACGCATATAAGTATAATGAGATTTAAATTCATTGTAAGGTTGTTTCCGTGGTTACGCATATAAGTATAATGAGATTTAAATTCATTGCAAGGTTGTTTCCGTGGTTACGCATATAAGTAGGCCCTATAATGAGATTTAAATTCATTGTAAGGTTGTTTCCGTGGTTACGCATAGAAGTATAATGGCATTTAAATTCATTGTAAGGTTGTTTCTGTGATTACACATATAACTATAATGAGATTTAAATTCATTGTAAGGTTGTTTCCGTGGTTACGCATATAAGTATAATGAGATTTAAATTAATTGTAAGGTTGTTTCCGTGGTCACGCATATAAGTATAATGAGATTTAAATTCATTGTAAGGTTGTTTCCGTGGTTACGCATATAAGTATAATGAGATTTAAATTCATTGTAAGGTTGTTTCCGTGATTACACATATAAGAATAATGAGATTTAAATTCATTGTAAGGTTGTTTCCGTGGTTACGCATATAAGTATAATGAGATTTAAATTCATTGTAAGGTTGTTTCCGTGGTTACGCATATAACTATAATGAGATTTAAATTCATTGTAAGGTTGTTTCCGTGGTTACGCATATAAGTATAATGAGATTTAAATTCATTGTAAGGTTGTTTCCGTGTAAGTTGTTTCCGTGGTTACGCATATAAGTATAATGAGATTTAAATTCATTGTAAGGTTGTTTCCGTGGTTACGCATATAATTTAAATTCATTGTATTGTTTCCGTGGTTACGCATATAAGATTTAAATTCATTGTAAGGTTGTTTCCGTGGTTACGCATATAAGTATAATGAGATTTAAATTCATTGTAAGGTTGTTTCCGTGGTTATGCATATAAGTATAATGAGATTTAAATTCATTGTTTGTTTCCGTGGTTACGCATAGAAGTATAATGGCATTTAAATTCATTGTAAGGTTGTTTACCGTGATTACATATAATATAATGAGATTTAAATTCATTTTAAGGTTGTTTCCGTGGTTACGCATATAAGTATAATGAGATTTAAATTCATTGTAAGGTTGTTTCTGTGGTTACGCATATAAGTATAATGAGATTTAAATTCATTGTAAGTTGTTTCCGTGAACACATATAAGAATAATGAGATTTAAATTCATTGTAAGGTTGTTTCCGTGGTTACACATATAAGTATAATGAGATTTAAATTCATTAAGAAAATGGTTGTTTCCGTCATTGTAAGGTTGTTTCCGTACGCATATAAGTATAGATTTAAATTCATTGTATGAGATTTAAATTCATTGTAAGGTTTCCGTGGTTTATAAGTATAATGAGATTTAAATTCATTGTGGTTGTTTCCGTGGTTACGCATATAAGTATAATGAGATTTAAATTCATTGTAAGGTTGTTTTACCGTGGTTTAAATTCGCATATAAGTATAATGAGATTTAAATTCATTGTAAGGTTGTTTCTGTGGTTACGCATATAAGTATAATGAGATTTAAATTCATTGTGAAGTTGTTTCCGTGATTACACATATAAGAATAATGAGATTTAAATTCATTGTAAGTTGTTTATGAGATTTAAATTAATTGTAAGTTGTTGTTTCACGCATATAACTATAATGAGATTTAAATTCATTGTAAGGTTGTTTCCGTGGTTACGCATATAAGTATAATGAGATTTAAATTCATTGTAAGTTGTTTCCGTGGTTACGCATATAAGTATAATGAGATTTAAATTCATTGAGATTTAAATTCATTGTAAGGTTGTTTCCGTGGTTACGCATTTAAGTATAATGAGATAATTCATTGTAAGGTTGTTTCCGTGGTTACACATATAAGTATAATGAGATTTAAATTCATTGTAAGGTTGTTTCCGTGGTTACACATATAAGTGTAATGAGATTTAAATTCATTGTAAGGTTGTTTCCGTGGTTACACATATAAGTATAATGAGATTTAAATCCATTGTAAGGTTGTTTCCGTGGTTAAGTGTAATGAGATTTAAATTCATTGTAAGGTTGTTTCCGTGGTTACAATATAAGAGATTTAAATCCATTGTAAGGTTGTTTCCGTGGTTACACATATAAGTATAATGAGATTTAAATCCATTGTAAGGTTGTTTCCGTGGTTACGCATATAAGTATAATGAGATTTAAATTCATTGTAAGGTTGTTTCCGTGGTTACGCATATAAAGTATTATAATGAGATTTAAATTTATTGTAAGATTGTTTCCGTGGTTAGTCTACACATATAAGTATTTGGCAAAAAAACTTTAGGTGTAAGGTGACGTTCTTACTTATTTTAGTTATTATCAGATTTATTGTATTGATGGAGCATCACGAAGGGGAATTTCGATTCACTTGAAGTATTAGGGGCTTTAGGGTTATTGCGAAGGTCACTCCTCGCCCAGTAAAATGAAGAAAGTGGAGGATTTAGACGAAGGATTAGTGGGATGCAGAACGATACCCTGATTATAAAGAAGAAGGTGATGTTTTTACATACTTCAGAGCCATCGGACACAATTTGGGTGGCAATTTTGAAACATAAATCATATAACATTTTATGCTGCGTGGCAATTTTGAAACATTAATCACATATCATTTTATACAGTGTACCTATGGATATTCTACTTGTCAAAATAAATTATTATTTATAAATACATGTCTACTGGTGACCAAAATATCGGGTTACCAAAAAGTCGAAGTGACCAAAACACCTAGTGACAAAATTGCAGTGACTAGGTAGTATAATGACGAGAGTATCGGTGACGAGAATTCCGCTTCCCAACCAGAGCAGTGGTTCCCAACGTTTTGAATGTCATGGACCTCTTCAAGTCCATAGGCTATTACATTTTGCATAACTTATATCCATAAACATGTTTTATTCATTAAATACAGGGACATCATTTTATTTTTACTAACATTTTTAATATTAACCTGGCTATATCTTTAGAGAACCGGAAACACCGTTTGCTACCTCCTTCCACGACTGGAGTTCGATGATATTGGCGTAATATACAAACAGATCACTTTACTAGGTATAGGGTGAAGAAAATTAGTTCAGCCATTTATGTAGACTAGGAAATATCGCAATTTTGAGTTCGATAATTTTCATTAGGTTTTTGTTTAATCAAAATGCAGTACGATATTAAGAATAAGTGTTTTTACTCACGAACTGAGTTATCCACGCGAACGTATTCATTATGCAGTGTATATTATACTGTCTACAGCACATTAGCGTACACTATAGAGAATGAAGTTAAATTGAAAAATAATCATAATATGGATATTTAAACACAATGGTGGCGGTTCATTTCGATACAGGCTTCAGTTCTTTTGTGCATATTATCGCACTATAGACTATTGCATCTAACTCCAATTGCCAGTTTCGTCCTTCGTGCTAGTAACTCATGTTGAAATAATTCTGTACCTACTCTATAAAAGAGTACCTTACGTACTGTAAATTCAATCTTCACTTCTGCCCGACCCGCACAGATAAAATTACTCAGACATGCTATCTACTGTCCGTCCAAGTGGTTATGCCGCAGGATCGTAGAAAGGGGGGAAATCACGTGACAGTTAATTACTTAACGAGGCCCTTTTATTTAAGTTATTTTAAACAGTTGTATAATATTACGCAAACGACCAATTCCTAACAGAAATTAATGTTTTCAGAAAAGAGCTAAGACAGCCCAGCTTTTACAGAGGGGCGAGCAGAAGCATGTGGGGGAAATCGGGATGCGACGTAGGCAAACGGACAGTACCTGTGAGAAAATATGATTGAATATTGAAAGCTCTTTCGTCACTGGAAAACGTGAACATATTTCTGGAACGTACTATACTCACTAATTCAGTGCTGTTTACTATATGCGGTCTTGATTCTGTGTGGAGGACAGTTGGAACTTCATTAGTAGAAAGGATGGGAGTGAAGTACATTAAAAAACTCAGGTACAATAAAAATTGAAGTAAAAATAAAATGATGTCCCTGTATTTTCATAATGTATTGAATTAAACATCCTTAATAGAATGGTAGCGATTTTAAATTTTAGTTATAGCTATTGAATATACAGTAATCTGAAAATACATAAATACAAATATCAGAATTAGACGTGTCCTGGAACTTGACATTTTCAATGTTTCGGTACTACTACAGGTTCCATCATCAAGGCAGATAAGTAAGCCCAGAGTGGGGTTCGCCTACTCTGTTGAGCTCGCTAAGCCAGACTAATCTTGACAATTGAGCAATGGTTTTAATTGGCTAATGTTTATATAGGAAACTAATTGCTGAAATCAAATGAGATATTCGGAAGAATATAAAGAAATACAGGGACATCATTTTATTTTTACTTCAATTTTTATTGTACCTGAGTTTTTTAATGTGCTTCACTCCCACCCCTTCTACTAATGAAGTTCAACCGTCCTCCACACGGATCCAAGACCGCATATACAGTCATAGTAACCTTACGATCATAGTAAACAGTACGTTCCAAAAATATGTTCGCATTTTCCAGTGACGAAAGAGCTTTCAATATTGAATCATTTTCGCACAGGTACTGTCGTTCATTTGCCTACGTCACATCCCGGTTTTCCCCACCTGCTTCTATTCGCCTCTCTGTAAATGCTAGTGGCTGGGCTGTCTTAGCTCTTTTTTGACAACATTAATTTATGTTAGGAATTGGACGTCTACGTAATATTATACAACTGTTTAAAATTATTTAAATAAAAGAGCCTCGTTAAGTAATTAACTGTCACGTGATTTCCCCCCTTTCTACGACCCTGCGACATAACCACTTGGACGGACAGTAGATAGTATGTCTGAGTAATTTTATCTTTTCGGATCGGGCAGAAGTAAAGATTTAATTTACAGTACGTAAGGTACTCTTAAATACAGTAGGTACAGAATTATTTCAAAATGAGTTACTAGTACGAAGGACGAAATTGGTAATTGGAATTAGGTACAATCGTCTATAGTGCGATAATATGCACATTAGAACTGAAGCCTGTATTGAAATTAACGGCCACCATTTTCAAAAATGTGTTTAAATATCCATATTATGATTATTTTTCAATTTAACTTTATTCTCTATAGTGTACGGTAATGTGCTGTAGACAGTATAATATACACTGCATAGTGAATACGTCCGCATGGACAGTTCAATCGTGAGTAAAAACACTCATTGTTAATACTGTACTGTATTTTGATTAAACAAAAACCTAATGAAAATTATCAAACTCAAAATCGCGATATTTCCTAGTTTACGTAAATGGATGAACTACTTTTCTTCCCTCCTATACCTAGTAAAGTGATTTGTTTGTGTTTTACGCCAGTATCATCGAACTTCAGTAGTGGAAGGGGGTAGCAAACGTGTTTCCGGTCTCAACCGTTGATTCAAAGGTATAGCCAGGTTAATATTAGAAATGTTAGTAAAAATAAAATGATGTCCCTGTATTATAATAAAGAGTATGTGAAACGAAATTATAAATAATTGATTATGGATTAATAAAACCAATTTTAGCATACATGAGAAGACATCTGAGCATTATGTTACAAAAAACACTATGTAATATGATGTAACAGGTACCCAAGGGTATATCCAAATCAATATGGCGTGTGTTCCTATGCAGATCGGTTTGGGAATATATGACAATTTGAGTAGTACAAATGGATCAAATAGAGCTGATAGGAAATCAATAAGTAATTGATTAACATAATCCAAACATAATAGACAACATCATAAGAAAGACAAAACAAAAACTTAACAAACACAACACAAACGCAAGAACACAAGAAATATATCACACTAACATATGAAAACAAAAGCACACATAAGATCGCGCATCTTCATTCACAAAGCAGAAATACAACATAACATACAGAAAAGAAGACACACTACAAAGACATCTCAACACACAAAAACACAAACAAATACGACCACATAGGTGTATACAAACTCACATGTAATAGTTGCGACAAGTTCTACATTGGACAGACATGCAGATCATTCCAAACACGCTACAAAGAACACATTAAAGCAATAACCAGAGGACACAATACATCTACATACTCCGATCACATAACCAATGCTAACCATACATACAATAACATAAATGCGGACATGGAAATCCTACACATACAACCCAAGAACCAAAAACTCAACACACTAGAACAATACGAAATATACAAACACACTAAAACACACCCCGATCAAATTCTCAACACACAGATCAATTTCAGTACACACACACTATTTGACTCCACTTTTCAACAATCAAACGCACCCACACAACAGGCAGAGAAGTACGAGATGACGCCGAGATCTAGTAGGCTCTGAGGATGGTGTGATGAAGCACCGAAACAGCTGTAAGCCGCACAGACTTACATAATTAACACGAGTAAGTTCGCTAGTTAATCATTTACTTATATTAAAGTGTTAAAAGTAGTGTACGCAAGATTCAAAATGGAAAATCAATAAGCTTGCAATATGTGGAATGCAAGTTTGCAATATTGTAGGCCTATCACTTACCTTGTGTGGTTGTACTTCCTTTGCTGTGAGGGATCTTCGACTAGTAGGCCTATGTGTCGAAAAATAGAATTAGTATTTCTGGCACATTATTCGTAGATTTTCTTGAATTCTGAAAGCAATTTTATGATGATCTACTGTTCATAATTTATTCTAGCCGATAGTAAGAAAAGCGAACGTTTATATGCAGCAGAATTCCGTCCACCAGTCGTGAAGCATATCTGCGGGCAACTGGACTGAAAGCCCGTTGTTTTGAAGTGCTACGCGTGTTGTACTACAAATTTCGTTTGTTCACTCGGCATTTCTACTGGGGCTGACCCATTCAAAAACCACAATTCTGCGGGGAGCCGCAGACAAAAGAGAGACGAGTCCGCGTGTCAGAGGTCGCACGGGCTTGTTCAGCCCATTGTCGCAAGTTCCTGGAGGATTACAATGGTCGCTCTGCGTCAAATCAGAAAAGCTGCACCCCTCCGCACCTGACTTCGCATACGCACTCCTTTTACTTCCTCGTCACACCAAGTATGGAAAGAAAAACGTTATAATGCTGCAAAAATCCATTTCGGGATTTTGATTCACTCAGCACTCCTGCAAAACCAATAATACTGCAAGCCAGATATTTCGATTTATTTACTTCAGATCTCCTTATTATCCCCCTCTTAAAGAAAGTGTTTTGAATGTTATATAGCCTAAAATCATGTATTGTGGATCCCTATCACCACGACATGGCGCGTCCTCAGGTTGCGGATAGAGGAGACGGCCTCCAGATATGGAGGGTAGCTGCGAATATATTGAATAAGCAGTCGTGGACAGCCGATAAGGGGTGGTCCTCCAGCTTGGGGGTTGGGCGAAGGGCTAACAACCCATCACCGTAAAAAACAGCTTGTTACGAAACCTAACAATAAGAGCTGCACGCATTTTATACTTCACCTGATATAATTAGGAACATAAAATCCAGACGTTTGAGATGGGCAGGACATGTAGCACGTATGGGCGAATCCAGAAATGCATATAGAGTGTTAGTTGGGAGGCCGGAGGAAAAAGACCTTTAGGGAGGCCGAGTTGTAGGTGGGAAGATAATATTAAAATGGATTTGAGGGAGGTGGGATTACATGATAGAGACTGGATTGATCTTGCTCAGGATAGGGACCAATGGCGGGCTTATGTGGGGGCGGCAATGAACCTCCGGGTTCCTTAAAAGTCAGTAAATAAGTAAGTATATAGCCTAAAATCTAAGTCGGAACTAACTTATTTTACATAACAATTTTCATAGAAATAGGTTCAGCCATTTTCCAGTGAAAAAGTAACAAACATACAGACAGAGAGAGAGAGAGAAAAAACTTTCAGAAATGCGATTTTCGGTCTCGGATAGTTCATTATACATTATTGTTTTTGCAAAAACGAAAATTACCAAAAAAATTAGGTTACAGTCTTATTAGCATATATTATTATTATTATTATTATTATTATTATTATTATTATTATTATTATTATTATTATTATTATTAAATGTTGCCATAAAAATTACTTATATTCACTAGTTGATACCTGACGATAGTAGGCCTACCTCTCGTCTCTTGAGCTTCGCAATATTCTGTTAAATTCCACAGGCTCTTATGTTGCATCGTCTCGCTTGACGGTTTCTGACTTTTTTTTTAACCTTGGGGATTTAATTGAAGTGAATTTTTTATGGCAGGCAGAGTAACTATCTCATGCCCCCATGTTTTAGATTGCTACCAGTGCACTTCATTAGAACCAGGTACCCAGCTTCGAACCCGTTAGCCCTGTGAACTTACAATATAATTATTTTCCCCTATTATCATAGTACAGGGTTGTTATCTAAGAAATTAGCAAGTTCTTTGTGATAGTAGAAGAGAAAGAGTGGGGGAAGGGAAGTGGTCCGTGGCCCATTTCTTTTAGGGCTCATCCCGACATTTGTCTTATTACTCAAGGGAAACCACGGGAAAACCTTGAGCAGGATGAGGTGTCGTACTGACGACAAGCCAATTGACTACAATGGGGTCTGAATATGTTGAGGTGGGAGGTTGTCTTTTAATCATTATTTAAAGTACTGAAACATTAAAAATACATAATAATTATACAAAGCATCTATGCAGCCAATAACGTGATGACCCTGAAACAGAGAAATAACATTATTAGTGCATTAATAGATTTATGTCTGTCTGTAGAGTCAAGTGGTTGTTTAGTGTTCAAGTTGCTATTCGTCTTGTACGTTGTCGTTCCAAGCTAGAGGGTGGAGTACGCTCTTAGGTCGTTTGTGCTTATCTAAAGCAGGGTTGTAGTTACCCAGGGAAGAGATTAGTGGGTTGTTGCTGCTGTACGACTTGGTTTACGTGCAGAAGGCTTGATTTGAGGTATATTCTTGAATTGTCCAAATTTCTAGTTCCGTATGAATCAATCTAACTGGTTTAACTCTAGGTAGTCCTGTAATGAATCTTAAAAGCTTGTTTTGGAAAACCTATAATTTCTAAAGAACTGTAATAGGTGCGTGTCTCCAAGCTGGACAAACATATAATATTATACTTACTTACTTACAAATGGCTTTTAAGGAACCCGATGGTTCATTGCCGCCCTCACATAAGCCCGCCATTGGTCCCTATCCTGTACAAGATTAATCCAGTCTCTATCATCATATCCCACCTCCCTGAAATCCATTTTTATATTATCTTCCCATCTACGTCTCGGCCTCCCTAAAGGTCTTTTTCCCTCCGGTCTCCCAACTAACACTCTATATGCATTTCTGGATTCGCCCATACGTGCTACATGCCCTGCCCATCTCAAAGTCTGGATTTAATGTTCCTAATTATGTCAGGTGAAGAATACAATGCGTGCAGTTCTGCGTTGTGTAACTTTCTCCAATCTCCTGTAACTTAATCCCGCTTAGCCTCAAATATTTTCGTAAGCACCTTATTCTCAAACACCCTTAACCTATGTTCCTCTCTCAGAGTGACAGTCCAAGTTTCACAACCATACAGAACAACCGGTAATATAACTGTTTTATAAATTCTAACTTTCAGATTTTTTGACATCAGACTAGATGATAAAAGCTTCTCAACCGAATAATAACACGCATTTCTCATATTTATTCTGCGTTTAATTTTCTCCCGAGTGTCATTTATATTTGTTACTGTTGCTCCAAGATATTTGAATTTTTCCACCCCTTCGAAGGATAAATCTCCAATTTTTATATTTCCATTTCGTACAATATTCTGGTCACGAGACATAATCATATAACTTACTTTGTCTTTTCGGGATTTACTTCCAAACCGATCGCTTTACTTGCTTCCAGTAAAATTCCCGTGTTTTCCCTAATCGTTTGTGGATTTTTTCCTAACATATTCACGTCATCCGCATAGACAAGCAGATGATGTAACCCGTTCAATTCCAAACCCTGCCTGTTATCCTGAACTTTCCTAATGGCATATTCTAGCGCGAAGTTAAAAAGTAAAGGTGATAGTGCATCTCCCTGCTTTAGCCCGCAGTGAATTGGAAAAGCATCAGATAGAAACTGACCTATACGGACTCTGCCGTATGTTTCACTGAGACACATTTTAATTGATCGAACTAGTTTCTTGGGAATACCAAATTCAATAAGAATATCATATAATACTTCCCTCTTAACCGAGTCATATGCCTTTTGTTTTATACAAAATCAAGGCTGTATGTATGTTTAAATGTCTGCTTTTATTTAAAATTGGGTACAGCTCTACCATTCTAGAATTGTCAAGTCTGAGTTTCTGTTGTACGTGTTCAAGAAACGTAAGCCGTCTGTCTAGTGTTACTCCGATATATTTTACTGAAGTTTTCCACTCAATTTGTGATCCATTTATGGCTAATTTTGTATGATTTATTCCCGGTCTATTGAATTTATTTCTTCTGTTAAATAAGATTGCTTGTGCTTTGGAAATATTTAATTTAATTCTCCATCTGAGGAGCCACGGTTCAATGTCATGTAGGTGACCTTGTAGACCTTGTAGCCTGTTAATGGCCACAGTTGGGTCCACGATGCCGTGAGAAATGCCGAATCGTCAGCGTATAGCGCTAAAATACTATTGTTGAAATTTTGATTAAGGTCATTAATATAGATTTGGAAAAGTATCGGTGCCAGAATGCTGCCCTGAGGCACTCCAGCGTTAGGACAGTTGATGGAGAAACACTGAAATATATATGTGGGTGTGGTAGCGTGAAGGTTAATAACTATGTCAACCAATTAGGTACAGCAAACACTCACAAAAAGAGAGTGATATCTACTGTTATCATTCATAGGCCTATCAGAATTGAATATTGCTAAAAGCAACATTATGAGTATTTTAAGATAAACTAGACATTTTTTTACCAATGCCAGCAGGTTTTCTTATTCGACATTTCTGATCTTCTCTCCTGGCAGTGGCTTAGTTAGTTGTAACCCACTTCTGAGGTTGGGGCGCCTGGAAGGCGGAGTTGCATTACCCCGATGATATGATAGGATGATTATAATTATGTGGTGCCAGGAGAGGTCTTAAATCTAAACTTAACCTTAATTCCAGACCATGGACGAACACGGGGAAAATTCCTGTGCTTTAACTTGGAATCGAACCCGGGACCTCATGAACTACTGGGTGTTCAGTTCAAAGTGTGTCATGCCTCGCTGTATGCCATCATGTGTCTAGCCGATGAGCCTAGAGAATTCAATCTTCCTACACTCCCACAAAGGCGTATTACTTATGTGCCAGAGAAGTTGCCTAGCAAGTACGGCGTTCATTCTGAAGAGTACTTACCGATACGTACGGTAACGCCGGTAGTGGCAGGAATGTGAACTGTTTGGAAACACGTACTGAGGTGAGTTTTTTCTTACTATCGGGAT
Source organism: Periplaneta americana (assembly GCA_025594305.2). NCBI lineage: Eukaryota > Metazoa > Arthropoda > Insecta > Blattodea > Blattidae > Periplaneta > Periplaneta americana. The sequence continues at coordinate 14,556,667 of JAJSOF020000029.1, read as the reverse complement.
ATGGGGAGAGGGTTAAGACGATTACTTACGTATTCGTTGACATTAACTTGGACGGTCAACATGGACACGGAGCATTTGATTTGTGTTGTGGAATGTTGCCGTACGCAACCGATGATAACAAATACCCTGCGTACGACTCGCCCACGCAAAACACAGTTCGAAAGAGGTTATGGTAGCACACAGACCGTACAGACTGCCATCTGTTGCTACGACGTTCAAGTTATACCGTACACGTTCTCAAGTTCAGATTGAACGCCTTGAATAATAGGCAACTTCTCTGACATAAAAGCTGAAATTCGCTGACTCACAACAGTCACGTCATGACACACTTTGAAATGAACACCCAGTATAGCCAGGAGCCCTGACCACTAGACCATGAGGCTGGTCTAGATTAACTAGATATTCATCATCATCATCATCATCATCATCATCGAGTTCCCAGACGTCCCGTAAAATACAAGATCGTCCCGTTTTTTGCTAATGCGTCCCGTTATCCCCGAGGAAAGTCTTCGGGACAGCTTTCCGTCCCATACTTTAGAGTTCTAAACTGAAAAAATGGAAAAGTTGCAATGTCTATTCTACATTACAAATTCTAAACATCGCACTCATCATTGTATTGTAGATGGGCTATTATGAAACAATTATTGTGAGTTATCAATTTCTCAAGATGAGTGATGGTAACACCAAACGTTTAGATGAAGTCTGGGTGGATCGTTTTAAAAGTACTGAAGGAAAACTCTCAAATTTGAAGAGGATAGTGGAGTTCATTATGTGTATCCCTGGAACAAATGCGTCTGTCGAAAGATTATTTTCTTGCATGAACGCTCTATGGACTGATGGGAAAAATAAATTGTCTGTAAAAACATTAAAATCAATGCTTGTTGTAAAATCATTCTTCAGTGGGGATTGTGTTGCTTTTCATGACATGATTATTCAAAATAAACAGTAATTGTTAAACGAAATTAGTTTTCAGAGAAATATTGCAAGGCCAAAGCGGATTGGTTTATAAGAATATTGTCACGTGAGTAACAGTATCTTTTGTAGCTATTTCTGTAATAACAGTAAAAACAATTTGAAGGCAACTTACATAAAGAAGCTTAAACTTTATGTAAATATGCTCCCTAACATTTTTTTTTACTATTTGTTTACTTACCCTTAGTTAGTAAAGTGTTAGTGTAGTAAACTTTACTACACACACGCTTTGAAAGATTGGCATAATGCGTATACTCAACATATTCAGTGAAAACTGATATGTGTCCCATATTTTTTTCCAATATGTCATTGAACTCTACATCATCATCATCATCATCATCATCATCATCATCACCATCCCAAGCCATTTTAGTCCATACAGTTTGCTACGATCTCCATCTATCGGTTCTTAGATGAACTTGTATCTAACTTTATCATGTACAGCGTGGCCCGCCGAAGTGGTGTGAAACTAGAAAAAGGGTCACAGTCCTGCCATCTATCCGCAGTATGCAGAACTGAAATTCACGTAAAATGAAGTAGGTAGGCATTGGATAATACATATTAGCTATACAGTTATTGTATTGTCAAAATTAGGAAACTCACTCTCTCGATCGTTCCCTAAACATTGATTCATGCGGTAAAGTATAGATCCACAGTAACATTATAAACTTATTTCATAATATACTATAATAGTTGTTTAGACTTATTAGGAATCAAAGGTAATGCTTTAAACTTAATAAAATCGTATCTTAACGACAGGATTCAAATAACGAAAATTGACAATTATTATTCAAGTGAACCTTTAATTTATTAATATAGGTGTTCCCCAAGGCACAGTTCTAGGCCCTATTCTATTTTTAATATATATTAATGACTTATTAAAAATTGACTTACAACAATACAATGGTGTTCACTATTCTTATGCGGATGACACAGTTTTACTTTTTGGTGGAAAAACCTGGTATGATGCATATAATAATTCAAATAATGGACTTAAATTAATAAAAAAATAGTTTGACATAAATTATCTTTCTATCAACGAAAATAAAACCATAATTATTCCATTCTCATTATCTGAAAAATGTAACAAACCTCCTACATCTACATTTAGTATTAAATTACATAATTCTGATTGTTGTCTTATACAGTGTAAATGTCCGATTATTAAAGAGTCCTCTGAAGTTAAGTATTTAGGCATAATTTTCGATAATCATTTAAAATGGAACCAACACATTAATTACCTTTGTAATAAATTACGTAAAATAGTATATTATTTTGTTTTATTGAGGAATTACTTGTCAATAAGTTTATTACGTACAATATATTTAACTTTATTTCAATCGGTAATTATGTATGGAATTATAGGATGGGGTAGCTGATTTAAATCCAATTTTAATCCACTTTATTTATTACAGAAGAAAATAATTAAAATATGTCTTCATAAACCTATTGATTTTCCATCTCAAAATTTGTTTCTAGACTTTAATGTACTTGACGTAAGACAAATTTATTATATTGTATTAATAAAATTCATACATAAAAATCGAAATAATTTTTAATTTTATTCTCATAGTTACGAAACAAAAGGTATGGATTCTTTTAGATTATTTGAACCAAAATGCAACACTGTTACAGTATTTAATCATAGTAGTAATTTAGGTCCAAGAATATAAAACAAATTTATATTTAAATATCCTAATCTTGTCAATTCTAATAGTTCTAGTATTAAATTTAAAAAGTTATGTATGGATTTTATAAAAATTGAAAAATTGTAAATTTAAATTTATATACTATAATTGCAAATTGTATTGTATAATTATTAATTATAATTGTATTGTTTAATTATTCATTTCAATTCAGGAATCCGCCCCTGAGCACGAGTTCTACTCTTTCAGGGGCGAGCTAAAGTTTCTCTGTATATTTTATATTTTATGTTACAATTATTAGCAAAATAATAAATAAATAAATAAATAAATGAATAAATAAATATTGTACTTGCATTATAATGTTGCATTATTTTTGTTTGCTTTCCTAAGTTAGATAAACATTATCACGGACCTCAAGTAGGTCTAAGTAAATGTGCATGAAAAGTGAATATTGACGGTAATTAATCTGTTTTCGATATCTAAAACTTGTAGAAACTACTTTTCCAACAGACTGGCTGTGAACCTCCTGATTCCAGAACTCAACAGTCTCTGTTGTCATAATTGCTTCAACTGGTAAATATAACCATAACCATATCCATATCCATATCAGTATTGTGAAGGTAACCATTTATTCACGTTAATTCGTTACTGCAACGCGCTGGGAGCGCTAGCAGCTCACTCTAGTGAGAGGTGACCGTATTTTGTTCCGTTGCCATGGTTACTAGTGTTATTTTCGGCCGTATTGATCCCAGTTCCTTTACCGCACATTGCTGGCGATTTTCATTCCCCTTTCTACCATCGAAGATACGATTTACATTAGCTTTATTTAACATGGACCATCATGCGCGCAAGGCATTGAATACATAAAAAGTCAGCCTCCCTATTATTGCGATCGAGCGGCGGGTAGTTTAAACTGGACTACTTCTTTGACAACACGACATCGTGAAGTGAAGTAGGCCTACACGAGCATTTCTGTGACGAAGACTTTGTGAAAGACAAAATCTATACTAATAATAAATCTGTAGCCGAAATTTTTCTGGTAATTTTCGATTTTCCAAAAATAATTGGTTCTAACATATATAATTACCCACCTTGAAACCGAAAATCGCTTTTTGAAATTTTTGTATGTCTGTCTGTCTGTCTGTCTGTCTGTCTGTATGTTTGTTACCTTTTCACGCGATAATGACTGAACGGATTTCGATGAAAATTAGAATATAAATTAAGTTCGTTGTAACTTAGATTATAGGCTATATGGCATTCAAAATACATTATTTAAAAGGGGGGTTATAAGGGGGCCTGAATTAAATATATCGAAATATCTCGCTTATTATTGATTTTTGTGAAAAATGTTACATAACATATATTTCTTTAAAAATCATTTCCGATAAGTTTTATTCTTTGAAAAATTTTGATAGGACTGATATTTAATGAGATAAATGAGTTTTAAAATTAAAATAACTGCCATCTAAGGCCGTGTAATGAATTAAAAAACAAATGACTTCGTCTATAAGGGGCCTTGGACAGCAACAATCGAAAGCTATGAAAGATAGCCTACAGATATCTGCGTTTCTATGAAGTAATATCTGAAGCTAAATTAACCGATTTGTATAATTAATTATTAATTCACCATTGGAAAGTGTAGTTTCTCTAGATGGACATAATGCTATAATGTTATCACAGTAACTTCTGAGTGAATCGAGGACAGGTAAGATTAAAATAGATTCTTATGCACCGAAAACTTGATAGGCTATTCTGTATATTCGTTTCCTGTATTTCCTAAACTAATTTTTATGACCAAATAAGTGGTCTCTGGATCAAAATGATCCCATTTTAATTTTTTAATTAAATAAATTTAAATTAAGTAACATAATAAACGATTTATCCTTCTATCAAACACGAATGTTCCCGGGATCAAATGTCCTATTTTAATTATATAATTACTTTATATTTATTTCTAATGGGTGCAGCGGAGCGCACGGGTACGGCTAGTGTATTAATAAAAACTTAATACTTGCAAGGTTTCACTTGGAATACATTCACATCCTCTATTTTTACGTAAAGTTAACCAAGTAGAGTAGAACATGTTATTATTAACATAAACCAGCCCTCGTAAATATTTAATGGAATCGGAGATATTAAAACAGACACAGTAAAATAGGCCTATCCTTCATAGTCAAAATAAACTACTACTACTACTACTACTACTACTACTACTACTACTACTACTACTACTACCACCACCACCACGACCACCTCACCACCACCACCACCACGACCACCACCACCACGACCACCACCTCCACCACGACCACCACGACCACCACCACCACCTTCACCACGACCATCACCACCACGACCAACACCACGACCAACACCACGACCACCACGACCACCACCACGACCAACACCACGACCACCAACACTACTAATAATAGTTCAATTCCGTCGCTTGTTTTTTCTATGGGATTAATAAAGTATTTTATACAGAGTGTCGTCCACACCTGTGGAGTAACGGTCAGCGCGTCTGGCCGTGAAACCAGGTGGCTCGGGTTCGAATCCCGGTCGGGGCAAGTTATCTGGTTGAGGTTTTTTCCGGGGTTTTACCTCAACCCAATACGAGCAAATGCTGGGTAACTTTCGGTGCTGGACCCCGGACTCATTTCACCGGCATTATCATCTTCATTTCATTCAGACGCTAAAAAACCAGAGAAGTTGATACAGCGTCGTAAAATAACCCAATAAAACAAATACAGAGTGTCCCAGATTATGTATACATATTTTGAAACACTATTTCTCAGCAACGAGATGCCATAGAAATACGATTTTTGCGGTTTTGTATTTCTTAAGCCCGTACATGTTCAAAATTGCCCCTTTCCGCCACAGTACACACCCAACAACGACGTACAACAGAGCGACATACCAACTGGATTGTTGCTAATGGAATATCATTACAAGCATGTTCAATCTGAACTCTTAGTTCCTCCAGTGTTTGTGGTTTTTTAGCGTACACTGTGTCCTTTAGAGCTCCCCATAGGTAGAAGTCTGGAGGGGTTAAATCCGGAGATCACGGCGGGATCTCCGCAGCACTTCCTCTTCGTCCTGTCCATCTCTGAGTCAGTGTGCGATCGAGAAATTCCTCACATAGCATTGACATGAAAGTGAGCTGCAGTCCCGTCTTGTTGTAGGTGGTGTAAACATGACTTTTTGTTTTTTTACTATGTGTTTGGATGTTAATTAAGGTTATGTTGAGCAATTAATAAAATTATGTGAAGTTATAGCATGGTTTATTATTATTTATATGTATCGGATATGTCTCGTTTCAAACACCCTACACTATTTCAGAATTTCAGTATAGAAAAAATGTTTCAAACAAAAGTTGCTTAATTTGATTAGGATAATCAAAATATCTAAAAGGTATATTTATCGTTCCATTTAAAATTCTGAAGTTACTCCCCCGGAACCCCATTTTGGGGCACGCTGAAATGTTGTCCATGAAACTATCACGAAGGCCCCTTTCTACGAAAACTGTAGGAAAAGTCAGCATTTAGTTATATTGATCCATTTAAGAGATATTAGCTTGTAACATTTTATGTAGGCCACATGGTATATGAATTCGCTGATTTCAAACATTAATTGCAGGTAGAGGCAGTAAACTAACAGGACAATGATATAGAAATATGGAAATAAGATTTCAAAGTTATTTTTTGCATATCCTAGAAATTCTCAATAGAGGCTCTTTTCGTTACCTTGCATATATCAAGCCGGTAGCTCAGTTTATCCCACACACGGTGAATCCTGTCGTTTGATGTGATTGCTGTGATGATATGGGACTGCAGATATGTTAAATTTGTCAGCAATGGTGATACAAACATAGAAACCTTGACATACTATTTCAGGTAGAAATCGTATGTCGTGAAGTCAGGGGAGCGTGGAGGCCAAGATAAGAGCTGCTCCTCATTGTTACCCATATATCAGTAGAAACTGACGGACTTTTGAAGTGAAGCGGAGCGCCGTCTTGTTGATAAATAATTAATTCGGCACTTTACTCCCCAGCTGAGGTATCAGCCTCTGTTATAACACGTCCAGGTAGGTCCACCCCAAATAGGCCTACAGAGTTTTCCCAAAAAAGGAAAAAAACCGTATATCTTGAATTTGGAAAGTGTACAGGAAACAAAGTTTTGGGGAATATGGATATGTTCCTTATAATCACGAGGGTTTCCCGTTTCACAAATTTGCACAATGTGTCTGTTAACATTCCCGCTCAAAAAAGTAATCTCGTTGCTATAAACCAATTTGTTACAGAAGTCGTCCCCTTGCATGTGATTGAGAAGTTGTCTTGCAGAACTCCTACCTTCGAGGTTAATCAGCGGACTGTAATGCTTGCGTAGGCGGTACGCCTTCATCTTCTGTCATTTGCGTAACCCACACCAGAGGGTTAGTTGCGCGATACCCAATTCTCTGCTGCCCTCCAAGTGGATTTCTGTGAATAGGGTTACCATTAGAAGAAATTCTATAGGAGGACATGGAATTTAAAATAAAAGGACAATCCTGAAAAAGAAGGAGTTTTTAAAAATTGGTATGAACAAAATTAAAGATAAAAACAATGGCTCACTAGTTGCTGGATCACTATTAGTCTACATCTGTACCCTACTTATCGGTGGAGCCACTTTGTGCACAAGGGCCTGAAGGAACCAACTTATATCTTGTAACAAATACGATGAAAGAGTAATGGAACGGAGAAAAATTCTCTCCGGCGCCGGGATTTGAACCCGGGCTTTCAGCTCTAGGTGCTGATGCTTTCAACTCTTGGGTTCCCTCTAGTGGCCGCCCTCCGCACTACGTCATAGATGTCTATGAACGTAGGACTAGAGTCCACACATGTGCTGAGGTGCACTCGTTATGAGTGACTAGTTGGCCGGGATCCGACGGAATAATCACGAAGTGTAAAGCATCAGCACGTAGAGCTGAAAACCCGGGTTCAAATCCCGGCGCCGGAGAGAATTTTTCTCAGTTCCATTACTCTTTCATCGTATGATGACGAAGAATATTTGCATGGAAATATCATACAGTATGTACTTCGGTACATTAAAATAATATATCTTGTAACAAATAACTATGGAACTGTTCACAGGACATGTCCTTGAAATTATATTTCGTTATGATGACACCTCTGACTGTCTCCGTTAGCATGCGATTTTGTTCTTTTGTCTATTGAGCAGATATTAGGGAAAATACTTTCTCAGCACTTCCATTGTGACTTGGGATAAATAAATAGAATTGACATATTTTTAAGAGTTCTGAGAAAGTTTCAGTGCTCGCACAACTATTGGAACTGAAGAATTTGCACCATTGTTTAAATAAACTTAAATCTTTGTCAAAATTAACATGATTGGCATATCTTTGTACATTGCAGAATAAAATTGATAAAATAACTTAGAATCGTGAATAGTGACATTTTTAGAGTGTAAGAATTCAATGCATGTCAATAGGTCATCATATTTTGATTTTGAATGTGCTCCAGCTTCAACCATTGAAAGCAGTTAAATTCTTTCATAGGTTTTCACCATGTTTAGATATTATATGCATAATATCGCATATTATTCAATATTCATATTAATTCTAGTTGAAATGCGAAATGCCGGACATTTCAATTTTTTTTAAATGCCTGCCGGACAGGATAAAAGATTAAAAAAGAGGACATGTCCCCTTTTGCCGGACGGATGGTAACCCTATCTGTGGACTCCGCTGGAATTGCTCCGCAGATTGCTCGTACCATCGACAAATAGTTTTCACATCTGGTGGGTTTTTACAAAATTTCTTAAGAAAATGTCACTGCCCAGCTATCGCCGATTTCGTGGAATTATATTCTAACATAGAAAACGCTTGCTCATCGACTGAAGCCATTCCTGTACCTGCAGATTCTCTAGTGGCAGATCGTTGTATCAGTCGGGGATGACCAGTGTGCGATGTGCACAAGCAAAAATCTTGGAGGGCTGGAACAGCAAGTCTTCCCCGTCGGCCATGCTGCAGGGACAGTTCATTCGTTCTCTACAGGACTTTACAAAACGAGGCGCCCTTGAGACAGGAGTTAGCAAATTCCAAAATCAAGGAATTCATTTCCATACAAGGTTCATTTCTCTATTAAAAAATTTTAATAGTTAAATTAAATATAGCTACGTATAAATATACGTGCCTGCAACTTGCCATTTCCAACGTTCCGGAACTACTTACACGTTCCATCATCATCAGGACAGATGGGTTAAGACCAGCCCTCCAACTGACACTCTATATGCATTTCTGTATTCGCCCGTAAGTGAAACATGACCTGTCCCTCTCAGGATTTACTTACTTACTTACTTACTTACTTACTTACTGGCTTTTAAGGAACCCGGAGGTTCATTGCCGCCCTCACATAAGCCCGCCATTGGTCCCTATCCTGAGCAAGATTAATCCAGTTTCTATCATCATATCCCACCTCCCTCAAATCCATTTTAATATTATCTTCCCATCTACGTCTCGGCCTCCCTAAAGGTCTTTTTCCCTCCGGCCTCCCAACTAACACTCTATATGCATTTCTGGATTCGCACATACGTGCCACATGCCCTGCCCATCTCAAACGTTTGGATTTAATGTTCCTAATTAGTCAGGTGAAGAATACAATGCGTGCAGTTCTGTGTTGTGTAACTTCCTCCATTCTCCTGTAACTTCATCCCTCTTAGCCCCAAATATTTTCCTAAGCACCTTATTCTCAAACATCCTTAATCTCTGCTCCTCTCTCAAAGTGAGAGTCCAAGTTTCACAACCATACAGAAGAACCGGTAATATAACTGTTTTATAAATTCTAACTTTCAGATTTTTCGACAGCAGACTGGATGATAAAAGCTTCTCAGCCGAATAATAACAGGCATTTCCCATATTTATTCTGTGTTTAATTTCCTCCTGAGTATCATTTATATTTGTTACTGTTGCTCCCAGATATTTGAACTTCTCCACTTCTTCAAAAGATAATTTCCAATTTTTATATTTCCATTTCGTACAATATTCTCGTCACGAGACGTAATCATATACTTTGTCTTTTCGGGATTTACTTCCAAACCTATCTCTTTACTTGCTTCCAGTAAAATTCCCGTATTTTCCCTAATCGTTTGTGGGTTTTCTCCTAACATATTCACGTCATCCGCATAGACAAGCAGCTTGATGTAACCCCTTCAATTCCAAACCCTCAGGATTTAATGTTCCTAATTATGTCAGGTGAAGAATACAATGCGTGCAGTTCTACGTTGTGTAACTTTCTCCATTCTGTTGTAACTTCATCCCCCTTAACCTCTGTCCCTCTCTCAAAGCGAGAGTCCCAAGTTTCACAACCATAAAGAACAATCTGTAATATAACTGTTTTATAAATTCTAACTTTCAGGTTATTTGAGAGCAGACTGGATAACAAAAGCTTCTCAGCCGAATAATAACAGGCATTTTTCACATTTATTCTGCGTTTGAGTGTCATTTATATTCGTTAATGTTACTGAAAGGTACTTGTGCATGTATGAACATATCATACACAGTATACTCGTGGGTTTTAGTTCGAACTTAGGGTTAAGATACAAATTAGATTTACTTTAAATTTTATTTAAGTGATCGTGCTTCATTAATTTAGGAAACTCCTCATTAATATTATTATACTATTGTTGTTATTATTTTATTAGGCCTATTATTATTATTATTATTATTATTATTATTATTATTATTATTATTATTATTATATATGCTTTACTACACATTGGTGCGATCGAAACTCGAATATGCATCTGTAGCTTGGAACTCGATTACAACTACGGACTCGGCTAAATTAGAAAATATACAAAGAAAATTTATATCCTTATGTTCATTCAGATTTCTGCCCATTAATTCCGGGTATAGTTATGAGAGAAAATGTGAATATTTTAATTGTCAAAATCTATATGCTAGACGCCATGAGCTAGACTATCTGTTGTTTTGTAAAGTCCTCAAAGGTGATATATCCTGTGACTCTTTCTTAAATAATATTACCTTACGTATTCCAACAAAAGATATGAAAGCCCACAAACTTTTCTATATTAGAAATTCGAAATTTCTTTCACCAGTCTCCAGATGCATTAAAAATGCCAACATGCATGGCTGCGAATTCGATCCCTTCAATGTATCGACTTAGTTTGCTCTTGGCAACGATTTATCATTTATGTATTCTTTTAGGCATTATACTCAATTATCATTGTCTCATAGTATTCTCAGTTATGTATTTTATCCATTCATCGTCATTATTGTAATTATTAATTGTAATTATATTTATGTGTAATAATTATTTTTGTATTATGTTTTTGTTATATTCTTTGTGCTGAACTGTAATTGGCCACTGGCTGTTGTACAGCACATTAAATGTAAATAAATAAATAAATTATTATTATTATTATTAGTAGTTAGTAGTAGTAGTAGTAGTAGTAGTAGTAGTAGTAGTAGTAGTAGTAGTAGTAGTAGTGGTAGTGGTAATTTATTATTAATCGTCATTATTGAGTGTAATTAGTTACTACTGCCATCGGGTATTTACCCATTTGCAGTGTGAATAAATACATGCATATACCATACAGCCGGGCGGCCAGGTAGCTCAGTTGGTAGAGCAGCTGGCTGCGGACTGGAAGGTGCGGGGTTCGTTCCCAGGTGGTGACAGGATTTTTTCTCGTTGCCAAACTTTCAGAACAGCCCAGAGGTTCACTCAGAACCGGGTCTTTCCCGGGGTAAAAGGCGGCCAGAGCGTGGTGCCGACCACACCACCTCATTCTAGTGCCGAGGTCATGGAAAGCATGGGGCTCTACCTCCATGCCCCCCAAGTGCCTTCATGGCATGTTACGGGGTTACCTTTTACCATACATCTATACATAGTAGGGACGATGTCAATAAATGTGTATGTGTATGTATTTATTCACATTGCAATGGGTATATACCCGGTGGCAGTGGTAACCAATTACACTCAATAATGGCACAATAATAAACTTATTAATTAAAAATACAATTAATAATAATAATAATAATAATAATAATAATAATAATAATAATAATAATAATAATAACAGGGAATATCCTAAATTAAATGAAGCAGGATCACTTAAAATAACATTTAAAATAAATCTAATTTGTATCCTAAACCTAAGTTCGAACTAAACCCCACGAGTATGATATGTTCATATCTGCACAAGTAGCCTACCTTTCCACATTACACTCATTTCGCTGTCAACTCACTCACTGTACTGGAACTACGACACATTTCACTGATTCTATCCTGATTTCACTAACACTTCAAAAACATTTCGCTGTTCAAATACTTTGCACTGCCACTATAAACTTTAAAGCTTCACTGACAGGAACACGTTTCACTTACACAACACACTTCACTGACACAACATAATTCTTCACTGATACATCACTTCAATAACAAAATATCATTTACATCCTTTAAAAACTGTGTATAATTACCGTATATTAGTAAAGTCCTTAAGCCTATTTTTAAATACATTTTTGGTTGTTGGTAAAGCCTTTAGTAAGTCTGCAGGTAAAGCATTCCAGTCCCTGATAGTGCGATTGAGAAAAGAAAACTTTCCAGTGTCCGTCCTCTGTCTTCTTTCCCTCAATTTATATGAGTGGTCGTTCCTTGAAGAGTAATAATTGCTGCTATCTAATGAACTTACAAGTCACAAGTGAGTTGTAAATATGGCGTTGCTGTGGAAATGTGGACTAGGGTGGAGTAAATCTATACATGAAATTGTTTTTTATCTGTTTTCTAAATGTAATAGTTGCAAAAATCTGTATTTTCACTTAACTTAGGAATGTGAAAAATGTGGAGTTTCTATAATTAATTTCTGAGGTGCCCAAAGGACTTTGAAGTTTCTTAAAATTATATATATATTTTTTTTTTTTTTGCCTCTTTGTATATTTGTTCTATTATTTTGTTTTTTATTACATAGCTAATGAATTTCTGTAAAATCACATATTTAAACTTTATTTGAAAGAACTCTAAATTTGGATTGCAGTATACAGTATTTTTAGGGGCTCCAAAGGGACAAAATATATGCTATTTTACATAAAATATGACAAAAATTCCATTTCAGCCCATTTATTTCTTTTAGTTGGAATTTATTCTTGTTTTCTTTTTCATTTCTTTCTAAGTGGTAACTAAATCAACAAATCAAATCTTTGCTCTAGTAAAACATTCTTTCTTGTTTTGGAACACGGCGGTCTTTATCACAATTAGCCTACAGTATTAAATATATTTACATTTGCAACTGCATATATATCAAATAGTTTGTTTGCTTCTTCTTTGAATTTTGCAATGTTGTCATTTTAGTTGTCGTCACTATGTCGTTTCTTACAAGGCTTCATTAAGTTTGTGTACTGATCATGGTAAGCACGAATCAGTTGTAATATTCTTGTATGACTGACTTTCGTAATTTATGCCTTGACCTATTTCCTTAGTTTTAATAGCAACTCTTTCTGAAATCTCTCCAACAGTAGATTATTTTGATTTGAAGTCAGATTTTAATTCATTTTTGACCCATAGATAATATTTCATTACGTCATGATAAATAGGTAATTGTGATGGGTTTAGCCCCTCTAGTATTGCGAATACAGGGTAGAAGGTCAGATTTCTTGTATTAGTATTAGAAATATTCTGATTTAAATACCCTACAACATAAGAAGAATGAATTTCCATTAATTTTAATATATTAATTATATCATACTTAAGAGTTTTGTGATTATTCCCAATTTTCTTATAAATTGAGGTTCCTGTGACACTTCAAAATGAAACAATAGGGGACCAAAAATATGCAGAGTCTTTTAACATGTATTTTTTTAACATGTTCCTGGTAGAGATGGCCGATATTTCACAAACCGATATTTTGTCACAGGTATTTTTTGTCACAGATAAACCTGTGACTGATGACGCGAAATATCTGTGACAAAATATCGCTATCGAAATCTGTTCCGTATTCAGTACTCTGTGACTGATATTCGTAGGTTTGCGCGTGCGCATGATACAATAACAGCAATCTGGCGGTAGTTTCTCCATCTTATTATAAATGATGTAGTTATTACACGATTTAAATAATAACACCATTGGTTACCAGTACTTAATCTTGTGTAAAATCCTGTCTGAACAACTGTTTAGTTTTGTAATTATTTTCCAATGTTTTTCCGAATACTTATGTTTCATTAATTTTTATTCTACGACTCAATATTATAATGTTAATGCACGACTTAAAATAATTTATCCATTATATTATATACAATAAAAAGTATCAATTTTTAAAACGATTAGGATAATCATATAACCTCAATTTCTCCATACCCAACTACATTTAAAAATAATCAACTGGTTCAATATCTACAATATAACCTCTTAGTACATGAGGTTAACTTTCGACATGTTACTGTTCAGTTAGGTAAGTATTTATTTGTTAATGGTACATGTACATAATTTTTTTGTTGGATTTTCCCATATAAATCACTGATGAGTGGTGTGAATAAAGAAATCGTATTCATATTTCACTGCTCTTCAATATTTCCTGTTAATTTTTATCGGTGTGACAAAATATCGGTGTAATTCATGCATATTGTGCTTACGTTTCGATATAAAATATCGGTATGACAAAATCACTGATAAAAGTCACAGATATTTAATTATCACAGTCACAGTTGTCACAGGTACTTGAAAATATCGTTTAAGCTCATCTCTAGTTCCTGGTATCCTGTTGAGATTGAGTCACTAGAGAATGTTCTCTCTCTAAAAAATCTGAACCTCAAAATTTTGTGAAAATTTCAAAATATGATGCTCTTGGGGCACCTCTAAATATTAATCTAGAGTAAATATATTTTTCATTGTTCTTGTTGTATATCACCCCACAACTTTTCCTGGTATTACATTTTGATTCCGTAACTTCATGTTTTCACTCCACTTTAATGTGGAATCAGGACGGCAGGGAAAACTAAGTACAGTATTCGAATCAGACCTTCACAAATCCTATAGAAAGCGTCGGGGGTCGAATGCACAGTAGTGGCAAAAAAAAAAAAACCGGACCGATCCTTGTAGCTGATACAAAAGAGTCCTGTGCTATGTATTGTGTCAAACTGTGGTAATTGTATTGTATTGTATTTATTAACATTCCATGGTATTCATACATGCTTACAGCTAGAATATGGAACAAGTCAAAAAACTTAATACTATTATAAAATCTTAATTTATAGTCACAGTCTAGATGAGATATATATATAGACGAGATTTACAATATAGTCTACTAGTACAACACAAAGTTTTAGTATCAATTTCATGAAGTGTTATTGAATGTCATGAATTCACCTACAGAATAGAAGGCGTGAGAAATTAGGTACTTCTTTAATTTGGCCCTAAATAATTTTATGTTTTGAGTTTCATTTTTATATCGATAGGGAGGCTATTAAAAATTTTACTGCCACATAGCACGATAGACTTGCCAATGGAGTATGAAAGTCATTTTTTGACGTGCATTTATGCTGTGAACTGTTGAATTAGTTACAAAGTTTTCACGATTACATACGAGGAAGATTATTAATGAAAAGATTTACTGACAAGCCATGGGCATTATTTGCAGTTTTTTGAAAATAGTCCTACAAGATTCTCTAGATTTGGCACCTACTATTATTCTAATTACTCTTTTTTGTAATAGAAATATATTGTTACTATCTGTGGAATTTCCTCAGAATATTATTCCAAAACTCATTACCGAGTAGAAGTATGCAAAGTATATTGTTTTTAAGGTATTGATATTTACTATCTTTTTCGTAGATCTAATAGCAAAACAACAATATGGATAGTGAAGCCAGAGGTATGTACTGCTATTTAATGTAAAAATACGCATTTGTCTTTGCCGAATAGAGGTAGAAATGTAATACTGATGCCAGATGAAAATAAAACTCTCAAAGTTTTTTCGTCTGTAAGTTTGAGGCACTGAAAGAAACAAAAGACGGTAAGAATCGAACAAATGCAATAAATTTCATTGTTACAATTAATTATACAAGATGGATGTGTTTTGTGACTAGCAAAATTTGAATATGTGACTCTGAGATCAGCTACAAGGGTCGGTCCGGTTTTTTTTTTTTTTGCCACTATTGCATATTCTTTTAGTCAGAAAATGCCAGGTGAGCAGGTGAGCTATAACATGAATTTCTCTGTCACAACATTGACGAAAAATAGTAGAACATCAGCATTAAATAATACTTAGGCCCTAAATTAGGCCTCATTTCGATTATTGTGACGCTTTATTCAGTGATCTCAGGGTGGATTTATCCCAGAAACTGCAACGTGTTCATAATGCATGTGGTCGTTTCATTTGTAATGTCCGCTACTACGATCACATTTCGCCTTCTTTCGATAAATTATTGTGACTCAGGTTAAATGAGAGGAGAAAATTACATTCCCTTTCTCTCTTATACTGAATTTTGCACACCTCTACTCCCTCTTACTTATCTGTCCGATTCCACAGTCTTTCTCGGTATCATAACTTAAATACTCGGTCACAAAATGATAACACGCTAGAAATACCACTCCACACATCATCTCTTTATTCTTCATCTTTCATTGTTGCTACTTCTCGTCACTGGAATTCTCTGCCGCCTGAAGTCAAGGGCTGCCGAACTTTAATTTCGTATAAATGTAAATTAGAAAAATATCTTATGATGAGTTGCCAGACCTAACGCGTTGCAAATTTTTAATGGAATGTATTCCACTGTATTTATTTTTTTTAAATTTTTTGTTTCTTATTTTTATTATCTAAATCGTGTTTATTTATCACTTAACGCCAATATGTATCCCACTGTGTTGTTTTTTTATTATTAATCTATTTTTTGTGTACATTTTATTCAATTGTCGGTTTCTGGTTTAATTATGTAAATCCTACTTAATTGTAATCTAATACTAATATGTATACTAATGTGTTTATTTTTATTTTCACTGTGCACATTTTTTATTGAATTATCGGCTTCTGTTTTTATGTGATTCGTATTTGATTCTAACAACATTAATATGTATTTCACTATGTTTATTTTTATTTTATGAGGTAAATTTTATCTAACTACCTCTTTTGATCTCATTATGTACTTAAATTGTATCAGTATGTAATTACTTAATTCCGATCCAGTTTTATGTTCAACTGTGTAAGCAAGTTTTAATCCTGGTTGAGTGTAAGAGAAGGCCTTACGGCCTTAACTTTACCAGGTTAAATAAAGTCATTATTATTATTATTATTATTATTATTATTATTATTATTATTATTATTATTATTTAACAAACTGTGCAGAGATTATGTATGTATGTATGTATGTATGTATGTATGTATGTATGTATGTATGTATGTATGTATGTATGTATGTATGTATTTTATTTCGTCCTAATGATCATACAGGATGATGTTGGACACGTCAAATTAATACTAAAAACAGTTCTAAAACTAATACACATTTACAAAATAATGCTAATATATATAACATGGTGTATTAAACTGACAAAATGATTGAGCACTACCACTAAAATTGTCAAATCTTCGCACAATAAACCTAGAATGAATAATTATCTATGAAATCTTTATCATCTACTATTAATAAATATATACGTACAACTTAACATTTAATAACTGTAAATACTAACATTCAAGATATTCTTGTATTGAATAAAAACAACCATCCATAAGAAATTTCTTTAATTCTTTTTTGAATTTAACATCAGCATTTAAGTGTTTAATTGACCCGGGTAATTTATTATAAAGAACTCTGCTGTTATAGGAGAAACTTTTTTCAAAAAGAGAACTTTTGTGTCCAAACAGGTGCAAATTAGACCTTCTTCTTGTACTGTGATTGTGGATTTGTTCATTTCTGGTAAAGTTTTGGAGTTGTTTATGGACGCAAATCAAAATCTCGTATATATAAATGCATGGTACCGTGAGAATGTTTAGAATTTTGAAATAATATCTACAGCTTGTGTTGGTGGGGAGATTTAACATAATTCTTATGACTTTCTTTTGAATTTGGAATATTCTGGAACAATGGTTAGATTTTCCCCAAAAAGTTATACCGTATGACAATAAAGAATTAAAATAAGCAGAAATTCTAAGTATATCGTCCACACCTGTGGAGTAACGGTCAGCGCGTCTGGCTGCGAAACCAGGTGGCCCGGGTTCGAATCCCGGTC
>JAJSOF020000029.1:14343808-14533808 GCA_025594305.2 Periplaneta americana | reverse complement strand
CAAAAGAATGTTACCTACAAGTAAATGGAACATAGCCCCTGGACAATATACTAACTACAGTACATACATTACAAAATGGTTCTTAGATCTCCATTTTGTTATTTTTAGCATTGTACAGTAGCCTATATTGTATAAGCCTATATTATCCGTAGTCACATCAATATTACGAAAAATAATATCATTGAAGGGAAGATTTATGAGATTCTTTTGGAAAATTATTATCAAGTGTTTGAGCCCACCCAATGTTTTTAAAAAGTTGGCGCCACTGTACACCACTGGAAATAAGGAACTGAATATATAGTCCGGGTCAGCTTACTTCATACCCTAAGGATGAAACCTAACCATTTTTCCCCCATTACTACATAAGCTAGTGGATTGTGGTGATTTTCTAGTTTGCAGGTTGAATTTTCTTTTGCCGACTTCGTTTCGAATTTCGATACTGACAAATACTACAAATGGTAGTGATTTTGTAACTGGTATGTTGGCAGCTGAGACAAATATCGATAATATTTGTCGGTACTGGAATTCCATGAAATTAAAATTGTACTAGATTTCTGAGCCGTTACTGGAAGCTAGTGAAATTTGAACATACTAATAATTAATAAATATCAGTATTAATATTAATACATAATAGTTATTTTATTTGTTGCGTTGTGGTTATAATTCAACTATAGCCAGGTAAGTTTCCGGAGTTAGTAAAAATAATTTCATGTGGTCAAAAAAAATACATTTTTAGGTTAGGTCTCGAGAGCCAGTTGTTTAGTCAAACCAATGAATTTCATATTGCCAGACAAAATCCTTGACATGTTGATCCCTTTCTCGTGAAATTTGCCTACGAAAATATGTTACAAATTATTGAATAATTTAGAATAACCTTCCAACATAAAGTACGGTAAGTAAATAAGTCATTTAGTACGCAGGATCGTGTGATAACTGGTAACAGTTGGCAACACTGACAAGACGGCAATATTTGCTGTTTAGGAACGTTCTTATGTGACCCTCACTATATCTTCATGTACTCGTATATATTCAGAACAATAAAAATTATCAAGATTGCACTCAACACATTGATTTGATTCAGTTTGTTATAAAATAAAGGTAAACAGGTAGAAAAATATTAAATATGTCGATTGAAATAGTGTAATATTAAGCAGGCAATCTTCTACATGCATAGTATGTCTGTGTGCATACTGTTTATTTATTCGGTCCCTACGCATCACACAATACATTTTTGGGTACGGGGAAAATGTTTGACTGTAATACATTTAATTATCTGAGGAGGAAAAGGACAGTAACTTACTCTGGTTAAGGAAATAATTTTTCCTCTGGCCTACCTTGAATTAATCAATGAATTGATCTATCTACATTTGCATTTTTTTTTTTTTTTTGTTAATATAATGTAACTCTAAGGTTCAACCAATAATTTGATGTAAACATGAACCAAACGGTTGAATGGATTGAGAGAAGAGTCATTGCAGTATACTATCCAACTTTTAGTAGAAGCCGCAGCATTTTTTATGGTGGGAGGGACCACGTGTTTCCTTCGAAACGATGAATAAAGTAACAAAGTAAAGCTATTATCGTGCAGAGCTGTTTGGTGTGGATTCCGAGGGGCGGAGGGAGTTGCGGGGAACGAAGGTGCATTGACCCCGCCGCAGTGCTCCCACCTCCTGGGCGAAGGCCGAACTGAGGCTGATGCTCTCGCCATCGTCCAACACGCTTTGCCGAGCTACGCCCTTTTTCATCATGTACCACCTGTCCAAAACTTAAGCTGCAGTTTCTGTAACCTCTTACCGGACAATTAGGGCTTATACCTGATATTAAAAAAAAAAATGTAGTTAAAAATATCGATGAACTTGGAATAATTTTTTGTTTATTATCAATCAAGAACTTGACGAACTGGAATAAAAAGTAATCGATGTCATGAAGAAGACAGTAATATCATACTGTACTTCCTAATTATATACTGGATGTTCATTTCAAAGTTTGTCATGACGTCACTGTTGATGAGTCAGCCATTTGAAGCGAGTTTCAGCTTTTATGTCAGAGAAGTTGCCTATTACTCAAGGCGTTCAATCTGAACTTGAGAACGTGTACGGTATAACTTGAACGTCGTAGCAACAGATGGCGGTCTGTACGGTCTGTGTGCTACCATAACCTCTTTCGAACTGTGTTTTTCGCGGACAAGTCGTACGCAGGGTATTTATCATCGGTTGCGTACGGCAACATTCCACGATACAAATCAAACGCTCCGTGTCCATGTTGACCGTCGAAATTAATGTCAACAAATACGAAAGTAATCGTCTTAACACTCTCCCCATATCTCGATAGTAAGAAAAAAAACTCACCTCAGTACATGTTTCGAAACAGTTCACATTCCTGCTACTACCGGCGTTACCGTACGTATCGGTAACTACTCTTCAGAATAAACGCCGTACTTGCTAGGCAACTTCTCTGGCACATAGGTAATACGCCTCTGCAGAAGTGTAGGAAGATTGAATTCTCTAGGCTCATCGACTAGCCACATGACGGCATATAGCGAGCTATGACACACTTTGAACTGAACACCCAGTATTCTACCAATTTCGTAAGAATTAAGCTCTTTTATAATGTTACCAATGCTATTCCACTTGTAGTATTTTTTTAGGTATACCGTATTAGTCCGTTCGAACTCACTCATGTACAGATATTGCGCCCTTCCATGTCGACGAGGCATACCTACACTAGTTCACTAGCTTTTACGTTTCCACTTCGTTTGGAAGCTCTGCACTGACTGAGCAAGGCATAACACTGACTCACCAGCAAGGTGACACAAGAGACGTCACTGTTAGAGCTATGTGTACACCACCTCTCTGCAAACGTAATCAATTATTGGTGGTACACTATTCTACACATCTCCCAAGTTTGGAGTCGTTCGGGCCATTCTTTCTAGGTGTTGCACTTTTCACAAACAGTAGTATAATATATTACGTTACAAGGTTGGAAAGTGCTTTTTACAAAATCCAAATAGCGGTTTATATAAAAAGGATACTTAACATCAGCCTTATGGGACAATTTTAAATAGAAATATAGTTCATATCTACTATAGTTAACATGAAATTAATGGTGTGAAATTACTTAGAGTAGAATCATTTAAGGATCTGGGTATTTATTTTACACAAAACTTATGTTTTAAAATGCACTTAAATCACGTGGTAATTGATGCATATAGAAAATTAGGATTTATAATCAGAAATACAAAAGAATTAAAAAATATAAATATTATTGGTACTCTATATGTAAAACTCTAGTTAGGAGTAAGCAAGAGTATGCGTCTGTAATATGGTCACCTCAGATCCAGTCCCATCAGATGCAAATAAAAAGGATACAGAAAAGCTTTTTACGTTATTTATATTTTAAAAAACATCACGTATCGTCTTATGAAAAGCAAATCTCATATAATCAGTTACTTTTTTAATTTAATTGTAAAACTTTAAAATCTAGACGATTAATAAATAGCCAAATTTTACTCTATAAGACTGTTAACGGTGTATTGAATAACTGTGATTTTCTTAAATTCCTTCAGTTCAATGTAAAAAGAACAATATTACGTATACGCAACCTTTTGTTATTCCAATTCCTAGAACTGTTTTCTTCAAGAACTCTCCATTGTTTGTTATGTGTAATACTTATCTCAGTGGAATAAAGTAATCTATACTAATAATAAAAACAGAATAAATATGGGAAATGCCTGTTATTGTTCGGTTGAGAAACTTTTATCATCCAGTCTGCTGTCGAAAAATGTGAAAGTTAGAATTTATAAAATAGTTATATTACCGGTTGTTCTGTATGGTTGTGAAACTTGGACTCTCATTTTGAGAGAGGAACAGAGCTTAAGGGTGTTTGAGAATAAGGGGCTTAGGAAAATATTTGGGGCTAAGAGGGATGAAGTTACAGGAGAATGGAGAAAGTTACACAACACAGAACTGCACGCATTGTATTCTTCACCTGACATAATTAGGAACATTAAATCCGGACGTTTGAGATGGGCAGGGCATGTAGCACGTATAGGCGAATCGAGAAATGCATATAGAGTGTTAGTTGGGAGGCCGGAGGGGAAAAGACCTTTAGGGAGGCCGAGACGTAGATGGGAAGATAATATTAAAATGGATTTGAGGGAGGTGGGATATGATGATAGAGAATGGATTAATTTTGCTCAGGATAGGGACCAATGGCGGGCTTATTTGAGGGCGGCAATGAACCTCCGGTTCCTTAAAAGCCAGTAAGTAAGTATGTAAACTACTAATAAAAATCTATAGCCAAAATTTTTGTGGTAATTTTCGATTTTCCAAAAATAATTGGTGTTAACATGTATAATGAACCATCCTGAAACCGAAAATCGCTTTTTTGAATTTTTTGTTTGTATGTCTGTCTGTCTGTCTGTCTGGATGTTTGTTACCTTTTCATGCGATAATGGCTAAACCGATTTATATGAAAATTGGAATATAAATTAAGATCGTTGTAACTTAGATTTTAGGCTATATGGCATTCAAAATACATTATTTAAAAGGGGGGTTATAAGAGGGCCTGAATTAAATAAATCGACATATCTCGCTTATTATTGATTTTCATGAAAAATATTACATAACGAAAGTTTCTTTACAAATAATTTCCGATAAGTTTTATTCCATAAAAAATTTTGATAGGACTGATATTTAATGAGATAAATGAGTTTTAAAATTACAATAACAACGCCATCTAAGGTGCTGTACTGAAATAAAAACAAATGACTTCGTCTATAAGGGGCCTTGGACGACAACAACAATCGAAAGCTATTAAACATAGGTTAAGAGAATGTTTCTGTGTTTGTATGAAGTAATATCGGAAGCTAATTAATTGTTTAATTATTATTTAGCCATTGGAAAGTGCAGTTTCTCTAGATGGACATAATTCTACAATGTTATTACAGTAACTTCTGAAACATATAGCAAGTAATATAAAGTATACACATTAAAACTAAATGATATGTCAATCTTCATTAAACTATGGTTGCATGTAATAACAATTAAGAAACATGTTAAAGGAATTGTCATTGCACCAAATGATTGCTCTCTGGACCAAAATTACCGCATTTTCATTATTTAAATACAATTTACATTAAGTAACATATTAAACGATTTATCCTTCTATCAAACACGAATGTTCCCTGGATCAAACGTCCTATTTTAATTATGTAATTACTTTATATTTATTTCTAACAGGTGCAGCGGAGCGCACGGGTACGGTTAGTGTTAAATAAAAGCCTACTTTACAAACGCAAAAGTATTTAGTATAGGCATGTTTTTCGTTATGGTCATGGATAAAGATTTAAATCACTGCTGTGAATGAAACCATTGTTTAGGTTGCTAAGGAGTAAGGACGGTGAAATAAAGACCAGTTTAGATACCAGTCATGGATAACAGTAATATGCGTTACAAGAGCGGTGTGTTGAAGTTTTCATGTTCGAAGAAAAGTTTGAAAAAGCGAAACGTAGTTGAGCTTTTTTAATTTCTGAGAACTGAAAGAAAACATATCGCTCGTGTATCCTACAATATTTTGTGCGAAGATCGTTTATTACACACCTGAAAGAGGAATTTCTAATTAGTTGCAATGAAATCTCCATCTTGGTTTCTGTTCAATGACGGCAAATTTGCAAAACAAAAATATCTATCTTCAACATTGTTGCTTTAAAATGTTTTCTGTGTTTACTATACTCCAGCAGGCCGTGATATACGTCTGTCTTTCCCCCCCCCCCAGTCTATGACGAGTCTGGGATCTTGTTGATTTTTTCACGGCTTCCTTAATGTTACTTGCATCACGAATGCAGTAACTTTAGTGGAGTTGTAGAATTTACTTAATTTTTGCAAATATTTAAAAACAATAATTAACAGTGCAATTTAGGTGAAATTGCAGTGGTAAGTTTCCAATTTATAATTATTACTATATTGAACTAAAAATAATATGTTAGAAGCCTAAAGCAATAAAATAAATATGTCACTTAAGCGGTAAGAAGAGGGACATTGTTATGTGTGTTAGGTTGGGAATACTGAATGTGGAATTTTAGACTTTTCGCGGATTGGTTTTGTGCGGAAACCAAGCAAATACGCACGATCTCGCACAAAATATTTTGTGACAACCAGAGGTTACAATAACGATCCAAATAAAGAAGATAATAAAAAGAAAACTTGCATTAAGTATTGAAATATAAATACACAGAATAGTTAATTATTTATATGGAGTTCTTGAAAACAGTTAAACTAATATTTTCCGTAGAGCAGTAGGCAAGTGATATTCTAGAAAATGGTTTGCTACAAAATGAAAAATGCAAATTAGAAAGTTATCAAATATTGTTTTAAAAAAACTCAGAACATTGATATAAGTAACCACTTTCATCAAAATGTTTAAACTATGAAAAATGAAAAAATAAATAAATAACACAAACAAGAGTATAAATTTTACCTATTTTATTGAAAACTTGTAAAATTAATATAATTATATGAGTACTTTTGTCACAATAATACAATTTATGAAAGATGGAATTTTTTCATGCAAACAAGGGCATAAATTCGATTTTTTGAAAACACAGAATACTAGATTAACTTAATACTGTCACGAAAATCATTATCCGCTATATTCAACAAACTCTGGGAACTATTTTCTGAAACTTGGGACTCAGGTGAAGTTGTTCGATTTAAATTTTGATCACTGCACTGGTATATCTGTACAGGAAAGGGTGTCGGAAATGGTGAACTTTTTGAATATGTGAATTTGTGAAAATAATAATTGGTTGAGATAGAATCTGAAAGCTAGGGTCACTCTGAATATCTGATGAAATAGGGATAGATACCGGTAGGCCTCATTTGATGATCCTGGACGATTGTACGTAATAGATGAACCTGCAGTCATAGGAAATGGATTAAATGGGGTTGCATGAACTGCAGGAGGAGCGTGCTTGATGTTTCTTTATCGTCTGAATTATTTCAAGTTTTGCATCCAACCTGTGTTGCGGAGGAATACTTTTAAAATCTTCCACGAGCGACAGGAAGAAGTGACGAGTGTCATCTTCCATCAGGTCTCGTCTTTGTGCACTTTCTGTCGGTACACTGCAGGGTTTTTCCTGGGATTCTTCTTCAAGCTTCCTTTTTGGAGGCCTTGAGATCTTTTTGCCGTTGGAATCGCCGTAGCACGTCTCTCAACTTCCTCATGGACTTCCGGTTTGTCAATTGGCAGCTGCTCCTCTTTTAATGTGTCTGGATGATCTTCCTCGGTCTCACTGTCCTCCATATTTGATGTAATGCTAGAAGAACAATATCAATTTAGAAAATGCTAAAATATTTAAATGTAGCTTTTACTGGAACCCGTGAATTCATTTGAAATTTTCCATAAGCCTTCCATCGGTTTTTCTGGCAAGATTAAATTCTCCATCATCATATCCCACCTTCCTCAAATCCATTTTTCTTTATCTTCCCATCTACGCCTCGGCCCTGATCCAGATCCTAAAGTCTTTTTCCTCCGGTCTCCCAACTAACACTCTACATGCATTTCTGTATTCGCCCAAGAGCTGCCTCATTCCCATCTCAAACGTCTGGATTTAATGTCATTCCTAAAATGTCACGTGAAGAATACAAATCAGTTCTGGTGGTCAAAATTCTCCATTCTCCTGTAACTTCATCCCTCTGCCTATTTTCCTATACCTTATTCTCAAACATTTATCTTAATTTGAGACTCCAATTTTCAGTGACCAAGAACAAGTCCATATAACTTTTTATAAATTCTAACTTTCATTTTTGGACAGCAGACTGGTGTTAAACCGCTCCATCTTGGACGTCATTCCCACTTTATTCTGTGTTTAATCGAATATCATTTAAGAGCAGTTGCCCCGATCCTTGAACTTGTTCCACTTTTCAAAAGATAAATTTTCCAATTTTTATATTTCCATTTCGTACAATATTCTGGTCACGAGACAAATCATATACTTTGTCTTTTCGGGATTTACTTCCAAACCTATCTCTTTACTTGCTTCCAGTAAAATTCCCGTGTTTTCCCTAATCGTTTGTGGATTTTCTCCAAATGGATTCACGTCATCCGTTGGAGACTGATGTAACAATTCAATTCCAAACCCTTCCTGAATCCTGAACTTTCCTAATGGCATACTTCAGACAAAGTTAAAAAGTAAAGGTGATAGTGCATCTTTTGTTTAGTTCCAGTGAATTATGCGAAAAATTGACAAAAACTTGACATTTAACAATTTCGTTGCTTCTGAGGTACATTTTAAAACTGGAACTAGTTCCTTTACCAAATTCAATAAGAATATCATATAAATCTTCTCTGTTAACTGAGTCATATGCCTTTTTGAAATGTATGAATAACTGATGCACTGTTCCCTTATACTCCCATTTTTTCTCCATTATCTGTCTTGCTGATTGATTCAGAATACAAAATTTAGAAAATGCTAAAATATTTAAATGTAACATTTACTGAAGTGAATGATTTGAAATTTTCCTCACCTTCTAGTTTTTGTAACTGGAAGTAGGAAAGACAGTATGTCGTAAAAAACATATTTTCTTCTTCTTGCTTTTGCTCCTGATCCAGATCCTATAGTTTTTTGTTTTAAAATTTCTCGAGAAAAAGAGCTCCTCATTCCTCTCCAACGTCTTTGGAAATCATTCCCTGAAAAGATTAATACAATTAAATACATTGTTAACATTACCAACTGGCAAAACTGTCAAATGGCAGATCAAACCTACCATGGTGGTTTGCAAATCATTTGACTGACAAAATCTGATGCATCACTGCTATCAGTTAAACATTCTTCTAACGAAATTATTCTATCTGAATCACTGTCTGTTACATTAGCACTAGACAAATATTGTTCTTTGTTATTTTCAACCATGCTCAACACATTTCTTCCACTTCTGATTTCCATAGCCTATTCTGCGAAAAACTGGTAAAACGTTCCTTTACGTTAAGCGGAGGGACCCAATTTCTAAACAAAAATCCTATGCACTGGAGACAACTGAGTAAACATTTTAGTTGTCCCATTAATCTGAACTATTGTTGCCAGAATTGACAAGTCATCTGATCAATCACCATCTCGCTATCAGTTAAACATTCTCCGCTAAATAAATTATTCTATCAGTTTCAGCGTCGTTACATTAAAAAATCAAAAAAAAATTGTTGTTTGTTTGATTTTCATCTCGATTACACAACTTTTCCACTTATCACTTCAGAATATGTATGAAAAGAAATCGTTCCTTTACGTTAAATAGTGGGTACCTTGTTAATTTATCGACAAAAATCGGTCATTGAACTTGGAACAAATTATTTTTAAAGCGTGGTTGGGTTTTGAAGATAAATAATGTTTATGTACGCGGTACTTGATGGACCGCGAACAGTCAGACGTAAACTTAACAACAACAATATCTTGTTGATTCATTCTATTAACATGGGTTTTTTTTTCAACATAAAGTAGAATCTATTTAGACTAATTCGTACAATGCAACTACCATTTATTTCTTCAAGTAAAAAAGCTTATCGCTGATCGAGTTTCTACTTCAAAAACCTATTTTCCTGCACTACAGTAGTATAAAACAAACCTTAATTATTCAGAAGTCTTACGTTTGTTATATCGCGGTGACTCAAACATCTTAAAAATCTGCGAACAATACCTTCAACATGCTTTTTTCCTTATTAGAATATGACTACTACTTTTTGAGTTATTATTAAGTATATAAAATGCGAAAATATTCTGCTTCATTGAAAGTCTACGTAAGTAACGCCTTCTTCCGTTATTGGCTGACAATTAGGAAGGAGGAGGTGAATAATATATTGTGTCACTCTTTAAGAATGACGCATGTTGTTGAAAGTATTCATATAATTTTTACACAGTAATCTTTTCGTTGCAGATACAGTGCCTCAGGATGTTCAATAGTCGAACTTCAGTATAACAAAATAGGAGTTTCTACTTTAAGTATCATTCTTTTTTTAGGTATGCAGCATATGAATGATTTGGAATATTCTGAAAGAGGAATGTATGCCTGAACTAAAGAAGAAATATTGATATAACATTGTGGAAAACTTCAAACAGACGTGCCAACTTCCCAAATTGTATAGGCGCATTCGATGGTAAACATACTATTAGAATTGTCAAATCCTCGTAGTCTGTATTATGATTTAGTGTCCTATAAGAATACAGATATTTGATAATAATGAATTATTAAAATTCTTTGTAAATTTATTTAAAATTCATATGGAATATTCACCAACTACAGTCATATTCAAACAAAATACATTTTATTATAATAGGTTTGTTTCGGCAAACAATTCAGAATGCATTCCGAACTAATACCGAACTTCTATCGACGCATGCGCCAGTTGTGTACAATGTCAGAACTAGTTCGGGATTTTATGTTGTTGGAACGTTTCTTGAACTGTTCTTTCACGGCCTTCGGAGATCCTTCTCATATGTAAAATTATATTCATGCGTCCTTTCGTGTGTGCGTCGCGTATATGCGTGCGTTCGTCACGTCGTGATGGTGTGTTTTTCTTTTTATTTTAACTCTGTTTAACAATGAAGTTTTAACCATCCTTCTTGCTTCCCAATATTTTGATGGAAGGTCTACAAATGTCCTAAGAGTTTCCCAGCCTGGTGCTCCATCTCCATGTCCTCTTCTCTGGTTCACAGTAAGCATTTAGGTGAATTCAGTACTCAATACGATGGAGTTTTACTGTTGGAACAATCATGACCAGTAATGAATCTAAACATGGCAGAAGATTTTCAAGGTAGATCAGGAATTAGTTTTGGATCTTTGAATGATTCTATCCATTTGAATTTTGATGTTTTGTCTGTTCGCTGTAACTTATTCTTTTTATTTTCTTTATTGATTCATACTGGGAACTTGAAATTTGTTTTTAAGTTGATATAAGTTCACTTTTTTGCTAATATATCTTTTTCTCGTTACCATTCAGTCCGCAGTTAATGAATCCATTATCAGACCACTTTTATTTTAGCATTTGAAAAACAATGTTTTATCCTGCAATGAATTTCTTTTACTTTTTCCATTTTGGGGATGTAGTTGAGCTGATGGACTGGTATTTTTGGTCAGAAAAGGATGACTATGTTTTTGCAAAAAGAAACAAATACATTTTGAAGTGATGTATAAATGGCTTCAACTTCATAACATCAAAATTTTGTTGTGTATGTTGCCAACATTTTTATAAAGAGAAAAGTATTAAAAGTAGCTCCTGCTCCAGCTCCTTCATTTTGATCCAAGAGAGATCCATCAGTGTAAATGTACAACCAGTCCTTTTTTATTTTATAATAATTGTTTGTAGGGCAATGGCTTTTGCTATTTCTGGATTTATATCTTTTTTTGTTGAAGACTTCATCAAGATCAAGGCAGCAATCTACTTTTAAATTAAGTGGATTATATCGATTCATCAAGTTTTCCTTTTTTGGTATTTCTAGAATTTGCTTAGACAAAAATGATATAATTTTGTATGTATCCAAAGATCCTCAATGTAAATTTAGAATCTTTGTATTTACTCCATTTATCCCAATTTGGAAGCCTTCTTAATTTTTCATTTTAAAAATACGCTTGTGTTTCAAGATCTGAAAAGGTTTATTAGATGTGATTATTTGCATTTTCAATTGGAGTAGTTTTGATTCACCAGTGATGAGACGTTTGTAAAGCTTGGTTTTCAAATGCGTTCTAATATCTGTTTATATTAAAATTATATTCATCTTCCTTTCTTAATTCTTCGTAAAATATATCGCTATCACCTTCCAAATCACTCATGATGGACTATTTTTCTTTTTATTTTAACCTGCCTAGTCTCGAAGCATTTTAACCGTAACTTCAGATTAAGCCATTTGCGCATGCGTCAGCAGTTCAGAATTCCCAGTTCTGCTCTTAATCGAGAACCAATTTCACTCGTTCCGAACAGTTCTAAAGCACGCTGGAACAGGTAACTGGGAGTTCAGGATCGGTTCGGAATAAGTTATAGTTCTGTTGGAAAACACATTGAGCTATTGCGCATGAACAGGCAGAATCGATTCTGAACTGTGCTGGAACAAACTTATAAATACACAACATTTCCATTATTGTGGTGTTTAAATCTAAACCACACGGCTGAATTATAATTGCCTGCGTTGGTTATTTTCTTATTAAATATACTGGATAAATTACCTATTAATTATCGAGAGAGGTTATACGTAACATCATAAAGTTATAAATCACTTAATTTTGCAGGAATACAATGTTTTGTGAGTAGGGAACTCTGCACTCCTTTGAATTTCACACTAATTAATGAATAATTATCATCCCATTTCTTACATTTTGAAAAACAATAGTATAAATTGAAGAAGAATTCCCTGGGTGTCTAGAGTCTGGAAATTTGTATGAATGTGAGTGTGACTGCGAGGATGCCGGGTTAATATTAATTAACCAATCATCACAAATACAAAAATACATCAGGACTGTCGCTGGGAAGTAACCTGAACACACGTTTCAGCGTCTCATTGTTGACAAGTAACTCCATCTGTTAGTACAACCATAAAGTATCTAATAGATGTACGTATTTATTCACACTGCAATGGGTATATACCCGGTGGCAGTGGTAACTAATTACACTCAATAATGACAATAATTAATATTAATTAAAAATACAATTAATAATAATAATTGTAATAATTAATACTACTACTATCTACTACTACTACTACTTACTACTACTAACTACTACTAATAATAATAATAATAATAATAATAATAATAACAACAGGGAATATACTAAATTAAATGAAACGATCACTTAAAATAACATTTGAAATATTCTAATTTGTATCTTAAAACTAAGATCGAACTAAAACCCAGAGTATATTTTGAAATTCGCCACCACCTTCATATCTGCACAAGTACCTTTCAACATTACACTCATTTCGCTGTCAACTCACTCACTGCACTGGAACTACGACACATTTCACTGATTCTATCCTAATTTCACTAACACTTCAAAAACATTTCACTGTTCAAATTCTTTGCACTGCCACTATAAACTATAAAGCTTTACTGACAGGAACACGTTTCACTTACACAGCACACTTCACTGACACGACATACTTCTTCACTGACACAACACACTTCACTGACACAACATAATTCTTCACTGATACAACACTTCAATAACAACACATCATTTACACCCTTTAACTATTGTGTATAATATAGAGTTACCAGCAACAGAAAAAAAATAGTATAAATTATGATTTAATTTTAATCATGATTTTATTTTTTATATTCTATAACAACGTTTGGTTTGTTCTCTTTAAGGGGAGAGGATGGTATTTTTTGGTGAAAAATGAGTAAATTTTCAAAAAACGAAACATTCATTAAAATACTCTGTAATATGTGTGGAATTCATAGCATAACAGTTTGTGGGTATTTGTGCCCTTATCGGATGTTGAGTCGCCATTTTTAAACTTCCTGTGTTACGGATTTTTAAATCACTCGCCCACTTTTATTGTTGTTTCCGGTAAATTAAATTTTCAATTTTTTTTTTCTTTAAAATACACTTTGATATGTGTGGAATGCATTGCATAACTTTTGTGGGTATTTGTGCCCTTATCGGATTTTGAGACGTTATTTTTAAACTTCCTCCGCTATGGATTTTTAAATCACACGCCCGCTTTTATCGGTTTCCTGTAACTTCATTTTTTTTTTTGCTACATTGCCAGACAAATATGGATTTAATTTCTAAATTATTAAAGATACATGCATGAAATTTAGAACACATTCTTTAGACTATTAGGAAACTTTCTCTGTAACAGAATTTTGTTAATTGATTTCATTTTAAAAATTCTCCGTTTGTTTGCTAGAAAGGAAATCAGAAAATTGTTATTAAATTTTAATTGTTTATTTTACAAACGTAGAGACTAATATCAAAATTATGTTAAAGACAGTTTGTAGAACATGCTTTTGCAAATACATTGCAAAAAAACTGTTTGAATCTATCTTTAAAAAGGGTTTAGATATATCGGTTTTAGTACAATCCTGCATTGGGTATATCTTTTTCAAATTTGGGCCCCCAAATAATTTTTTTTTTTCAAAATAGTTTTATTTAGTTGAGTTGCCACAGGTCTCTACATACAAGAAATTAATATTTTACACCAAATAGGAAAAAAGTTTTAAAAAATACCATCCTCTCCCCTTAAAAAAGGGAAAGCCTAACTTCGGGAGAAAATGGGGGAATCACTCACTGAATTCATTACTGAAACACTTACCTATTTCTCTCTGCCTCTCTTCTGGAAAATTTTTAAAATTCGCCACCACCTCAGAGCATACTTCCCTCCAGCATTCTTGCTTTTTAACTTTATTGGAATACTCTGCTACTCGAGAATCCCATAACGCTGGTTTACTTTCTATCGACAAAATAAATTGGTCGATGTCGAAGTCTTGTTGCTCTCTTGTTGCTGTCATGTTGACCGTGTGAAACTCTCCGCTTGACTGATACGACCTCGGTTGTTCGCTAGTGGTGTGTCGTTGCAGTCAGTTGTACGGTTTTTGCTGTTGTGCGCAGTGTCGTTGCGTGGCGTTGCAAGGAGTTGACTGAAGGCTACACAATATAGGTTAGGAACGGAACGCGACCGTCCCCAGCAATGCACAGGAGGCCAGAATGAGCTAAAAATGGAACAAATCGAAAAATGAACTTTTTGGAAGTATTTTTAACGGTTTATAGTTATAGTAAAGATGTTGGTGAGCACAAATCTCATGAATATATATGTTTGAGATGCGTAAAACACAGTCATTATTAAAATTGTTTACAATGTACATTATCGGTATTTTAAATTTTGTGTATAATCACAGTCTACTATATACAGTCGCGAAGCTTGAGGTGATTTTTTTGCAAATCTCGAGATAAAGCGCTCCAAGCGGTTAGCAACTAAAAACAATAGACTGTCCACGGTCCACTTTGGACTGTGTCGTATTTCCATCGAATGCTAGCTCAATTGCGTATTTCACATTGATGCTTGTGAAATGTTCGTTAAACAAATAGTTGTAATGAAAATGTTAATGGCTAAAATACAATAATTGGAATAATAATATTTTACTAGAGACTGTTCAACAAAAATTAAGTTTGTTTTAATGAAATTTATTGATCACTGTTTTATTTTCAATTCTGGTGGGAATATTATTAAAAAAACTAAAGCCTACTTTTTTTTTTTTCAAAGGATATGTTTTCCTAATTATACCTGTTAATTTTCTTGTTATTTTTATTTGTTATTCTTTACTAGAGACGTAGAAAAGTCTGTTACAATAAAATTTATTGATCACATTTTCCATTTCCAATTCTGGTGTGATTATTATTGCTTAACCTCATCCCACTTTGTTAACTACGTAAGCCTACACTACAAATACCTGTATACGTAAGTTAAGTTACTCCATTAATTCATATTTCCATTATTATTGTTGTAAAGGAAATGCAAATTAATATTTATTGGTTTCATAGTTAATTATCGCTATAATCTTGAATGAGTGAAGCGATTATAGTAAATTTCAGTTCGTTTTGCACAAACAAAAATAATATTAACCTATTTCTTGCAGGTATCTTCGAGTTTATGGTGGAATTTAATATACTTCATTAAAATAATAAATTAACTTTATGCATTTAATATTTCAATAATGGAAGGAAGGTATTAATTTTCCAAAAAACACAACAACGAAAAAGTAACATATTTTGTCGTCTGCTTTGGGAGATCTGCGATAGTAGCGATCCTAGTGGTGGGCAACTACCCATGTTTGCATTTTTACTAGATATTGAGCTTCGGACTGTATAATAATAGACTGTGGTATTATTATTATTCTTATTATTATTATTATTATTATTATTATTATTATTATTATTATTATTATTATTATTATTATTATTATTTACGATATTATTTCATTCATTCATTTATTTTATTCCATAGATCTTACATGAGCAATGAAGCTTTAAGATGTGGAACAAGTTAAAATTTTACAATATTACAATTACAATTTTTACAAATTTTTACAGTTTTCAATTTAGTAATTTTCTAAGAATTTTACAATTTTGTCTGCAATTTTTTACAATATTTTGGATTCAAGATGTTTAATGTGAGATGAGTTGAACTCACTGAGGATTCGCCAAAATATTTGTCATTTTATTTTTGGTTTGGTCAACCTGAAAAACACAACCAGGTAATCAAATCAATTGTACTAATCAAATCAAAGGGGTTGATGCCGAGGACTCGCCATAGACCATCCGTTTGTATTTCAGTCCCACGGCTGTTCTAAACCTTCGGAAGAAACCAAAGACCAAATTTGGGTTCCAACCCAAACCCTAACACAGCTCCGGATCAGCAGCCCAGCTGAGTCTTTGCCGATTGAGCTACATCGATAAATCTAAATAAAAGTAAATAAATGCCAATCAGATTATTAAATTTACAAACGCAAACGATGATTCATAAGTTCAGCTATATGTATAATACAAAACAAGTAAGTTAATTTATTAACCCTTCAGTGTCTGCGCCATAATTTGTGACACCAGTAGTTTAATAGTTTAAAATTACATGTCTAAAAATGTATAGATAAGGTCAGTTAAAATGTAATAATTACAAGAGATTGTACAATAAAAAAATCGCCAAGATTATAAAACGGATTTAAAATTAATCAACTAGAGGTGTAAAATTTGAGAGCAGCTCTGCTTAAATAAGAAATATGAGATGGAAATTTATTTGCAACCTTCAGTGACATTTGACAAAAGTTTTTTTTTTTTTTTGGGATTTAGCAAGTCTACATGTTATGATATTAGAATCATTTCCTTGTCTTGTGTCATAGGAATAAGTATCATTTCTTAATGTTAAATTCGGAAGATTATCTTTAACATACAAAATGAACTCTAAAATATATAAATTTATTAGTCATGATTTTGTTTTTCACAAATAATGGTTTACAGTGTTCATTAAAAGCTGCATTTGATATAATTCTTATGGCTCTTTTTTGAAGCAATAGGATCCTATTTCTAAAAGCACTGTTGCCCCATAGCAATATTCCATAGGTAAGAGTACTTTGAAAATAAGCAAAATATGCATCACGAATATAGTTTTCAGGTACTACAGTTTTTAATCTCTTAAGGAGAAACAAAGTTCTTATGATCAATAGGCCTATGACTTTCCCATGTCAACTTGGAATCTATACTAATAATAAATCTGTAGCCAAAATTTGTATGGTAATTTTAGATTTTCCAAAAATAATTGGTGTTAACGTGTATAATTAATCATCCTGAAACCGAAAATCGCTTTTTTGAAATTTTTGTTTGTATGTCTGTCTGTCTGGATGTTTGTTACCTTTTCACGCGATAATGGCTGAACTGATTTAAAAAATTAGAATATAAATTAAGTTCAGTTATTCAACTTAGATTTTAGGCTAATGTCATTCAAAATACTTTATTTAAAAGGGGGGTTGTAAGGGGGCTTGAATTAAATAAATCAAAATATCTCCCTTATTATTAATTTTTGTGAAAAATGTTGCATAACAAAAGTTTTTTTTAATTATTTCCGATACGTTTTATTCTATGCAAAATTTTGATAGGACTGATACTTCATTAGATAAATGAGTTTTAAAATTTATATAACAACGCCATCTGAACAGGTTAAGGCACTGTAATGAAATAAAAACAAATGACTTCACCTATAAGGGGCCTTGGACATCAACAAACGAAATCTATTAAAAATAGCCTACAGAGAATGTTTCTGTATTTGTATCAGAAAAGACTAATATCGATTAAAGGATATACAAGACTTTTAAAATAACAATATAATACATTTTTATCCTTCAGATTATAGCGTTGTTGTTCCTCAAATATCTCCAATGTGCAAAATATAAAAATTTTGACACTAGAAAGAAAAAACACATTTATTCATTCCATGGCAATGGTACATTATTCGGGAGATCGTCCAGTTGCTTAAAAAATTTTCAGAAAGAAAGAAATATAATTACATATCACTATATATGCTGTATCACTATTTAAGTTATTTGAAGGTTCAGAAATAAGGGGCCAAGGAAAATATTTACTGAAGACGATGAAAACAAGGGTTAAAATTAAGTTATTACCATAATTCAATGAAACATATAGCAAGTAATATAAACCTACATAATGAATCTAAATGATGTCAATCTTCATTAAACTATGGTTGCATATAAAATGCAATTAAGAAACATGTTAAAGGAACCGTCATTGCAAAATGAGTGATCTTGGACCAAAATGATCGGATTTTAATTATTTAAATACAATTTAAATTAAGTAACATATTAAACTGATTTATCCTTCTATACAACACGAATGTTCCCTGGATCAAATGTCCTATTTTAATTATGTAATTGCTTTATATTTATTTCTTGAAAGTTCAGTGCAATATGATCAAGCCTATGACTTTCCCTATGTCAACAATCAATTCCTAACATATTAAACTGACTTTGTTCATGATCGGTCTTCTTAAAAGTAAAAATCACACGTTCAGTTTTAGCTGGGTTCAACAGAAATCCATTTGCATTAAACCAAACTTCAGCATCTCTTAAGTATGTTGAGCAAAGCTTTTCAAATAGTTAATATCACTATGGCTAATTAAAAAAGTAGTATCATCCGCGCACAGAACAGTATCAGCATTTATATTATAGACTAGGTCATTATTAGTAGCTAGCAAAAACAATATCGGACCCAATACGGAGCCCTGAGGGATTCCATAATAATAATTCATAACGTCAGATTTCTTACCATTAAACTAAACACTTTGTTTGCGATCTGATAAGTAAGACTCAGCGGATTATATTTGTAATGCATCCCTTTATATAATCAATACTTTTTATACGTATGAATATAAAATTTTTACAATATACATACAGATTGATTCACGAGGATTTACCGCCACTTACGGAGCTTATTTCCGAAGACATTCTGAGCAAAAAAGTCAAATAAACATGTGTTCTGATCTCAATATTTTCAGAGTTAGGCCTACACTAATTTGAAGTTAGTAAAATATCTTGTTTCTTTAGTTTTAAGGGTAAAAGAATATACAAATAGAGAATGAACTATTCATAAGTATCATTTCTTTAATTGGCTAATGTCCTGAAGCTAAAAATATGTTGTTCATTGCTTTGTATAGATTTTGTTTTTCAATTTTTAACTGAAAATTACGTTATTCTTACGTACTTATCACAAAAATTGTTACAAATAATATGACTTTAGGAACTTGATTCTTTACAGTTTAATTGTGCATCCTAATGTACAATCTTGAAAAAATTTACTAGTGGCGTGATTTTTAACAATTGTAATTTTGTAGTTAAAAATTGCAAAAAAAAATCTGTTCGAAGCAACTTTGCAATTCACAACACATTTTTAGCTTCAGAATACTAGCTAATTAAAGAAATAATACTCCTGAACAGTTCAATCTTTATCTGTAATATTCTTTTACCTATCCTTAAAACTAAAAAATAATGGTATTTTACAAACAACTTCAAATTAGTGCAACTCTAGAAATATTGAAATTAGGACACATGTTTAGGCTATATGACTTTCTTGCTCAGAATATCTGCGGAAATAAACTCCGTTAAGTGGCGGTAAATCCTCGTGAATAATCCGTTTATAATATAATAGTAACATTACGTTAATGGTTATAGGTTCTTTTTGCTACAAATGAAGACGAGCTGCAATACTCAATACATTTCCTGAATATAATAGCACAAAATTTCAATATGAAAATTTCCCCAAACAAAACAAAAATTATGGCGTTCCAAGGTAAACAGCCAGTTAGGAGTAAAATTTGCATTGTAACCCATACGTTAGAACAGGTAAACTCATTTAAATATTTAGGTTATAATTTGACATATTTACCTGTTACTGATATATCTGAAAATATTCAACATTTAAGAACCATCAACCAGGTTTTCACAACCACGAAAACCCAAAAACATACCAGGTTAAAAGCAAATAAAGTTCTAGCAAGACCTGTCTTCGTGTATGGTAGTGAGGCCTGGACTGTCCGAAACTCAGATGTTCAACGCCTAACAACTGCGGAAATGAGATTTCTAAGGAGGACTGCCGGCTACAGCTTGCTTGACCACAAAAGGAATGAACTAATTACAAAAGAATTGAAAATTACACCTATTTATGAACATCTCAACCACTATAGACAAAAATGGCTTAACCATGTCAATAGAATGGACCGTTCCAGACTCCCAAGACAAATTCTCCGCTATATACCACATGGAAGACGATCTTTGGGACGCCCCCTGAAAAGATGGACGGAGACCGTAACAGGCCACTAGGCCTAATACCTGCAAGGACGATGATGATGATGATGATGATGATGATGATGATGATGATGATGATGATGATGATTAAACTGTTTGTAATATAGGCTAACAGTGTAACTCCATTTGAATTTAATTTTTAAATCATTGATGTCGATATAATATTATAATGAGTCGTATTATGAAGAAAAAGTGTAATTAAAAACTATATTATTATTATTATTATTATTATTATTATTATTATTATTATTATTATTATTATTATTAGAAAGAGGGAGAATTACTTTTAAAAGGGGTTTCTATTCGAAATCTGAACTAGTTTCCCAGTTAATGCGAGATTATTATTATTATTATTATTATTATTATTATTATTATTATTATTATTATTATTATTATTATTATTATTATATAGACTAAATTGTTAGTTATTATAAACTACGTGCTTCTAAAATTTAAGTCGCAATTGGGTTCAAGTACATGTCTGTTTCATATGAAAACAAGGCATTGTTCTGTAATTATTATCAAATATTATGTCCACATAATCATTTCAATTGCAGATAAAATAACCACTGTGACAATAGAAAATAGTGTAAAAATGTTTTTGGCACGGTTAATAGCAATAAATTAAATTACAATGAATAAGGGAAACAAATAGAAAATATGCTCTTGTATTCTCTCCTGTTAAAAACACTGATGTTAGCACTCGCGCGGATTACATTTATAATCCACTCTAAAAACATATACCGGGTAGTATTTGCTACACAGAGAAAAGTCACAATTACACCCAAACACTTGAGACATCAGAGCTAAACTGTAAGTCTCTACTCATACGGACCACAACTTTGCGATTATTTTGCTGTTTTGTGTGGTTGCGCTGCCGGCGGAACCGACCACGCACGGACTTCTTTTTTGTGGTCGCTTGAAGTCCGTATCGACCACAGAAGACCACAACGTAAGGATAGCAGACAACCACAACGTAAGCTTAGCTACAGTATATTTGCCCGTTTGCCGTTGGCAGTTTAAGAAAGAGTCTGTTGTTTCCAAGGATACGGTGTAAAAGGTAGGCCCTACTGAAAATTTTATGCTATCAGCATAGATGTAATGAAGTAATAAACAGTAATGGATTATAAATCTATGCCGACCTAGTGCTGGAGGGTTAATATTCATGAATATCCTTATAAAATCTTTGAAATTTCACTGTTTCACAGCCATCCAATTTTTAACAAACAAGTTTTAAATTTCATACTGTGTCGGCTTCATTTTATTACAAGGTAGGCCTACTACTGTAGGTGGTAGATCTCGCTATAATAAAGATAGCATTGTTATAATTCGAACGTGCCGCAGCACATAGCACAGGGCTTACATTGAAGGAGGGGTAGGAGGACTATGCCTTATGTCGATGTAGATTTTGTTACTCTGACTGAAAAATTAGAGAAGGAAAATCGATTATGGATAGGATTACTAGATGTAAAAAAAATGAAAAGCAGGACTTTTTTCCTGAAAAAAAGCAGAATTTTCCATAAAAAAGCAGGACATAAAAATGTGACACTAATTTTGAATAATTCTGATAAGAATGTAAATTGTTGAACTTGGTGTACACTAGAATCACAGTCTAGTATATACAGTCGCGAAGCTCAATACGTAGTAAATATGCAAACATTAGATAGTTGCTCACCACTAGGATCGCTAATATCGCCTCATTACAGGCAATGCAAAATAGTAGCGTCACAGTCTATTGTTTCTAGCACCTTCAGAAACTCAAGCTTCGTGACTGTATATAGTAGACTGTGCTAGAATTATTACAAGAGACTCGTCTCGGAGGAAATGAAAGTTCCAGAAAGTACACTAATCGATAATCTAAAGCTGCTTCCGCATCCTGTAATCTATATTTTTCCATGATTGAAAAACTACCGCCTGCTATACCTGTTTTTTAAGATGAGACATGACAGGAATGTTGCGATCGGAAAAACAACTGAATTTCACCCTAGATCATAATATATACCCAGGTAGGTCGGCCTTATAGGCTTTGAGGTTAACAACTTTTGTCAGGTTTACTACGCTGCCATCTAGTTGCTACGTAAGGAGTCACGTCATAATCCCCCATTTGAATTGCATTAGCGACTGTACTGCCATCTCGTGTTCGTTTACGGCGGACGGGTGGCGATCCTGGCGGCTGTTCTCTTCAAAGTGCTGCCGATTTTAACATAGCGATCAGTTATCTGTTACATATATGATCTAGGGTTTCACCGTGGTGGGAATATATTCCCACCACGGGTTTCACATAGCGTGGTAGGCCTGTTTACGGTTGAGTTGCCAAACATACAGCTCCCACGTGGCAAGTGCTTAATAGGTCTCTTGATGACATTTATTGTGCACACAATGCTAGCATTGGTACGTTTCTTCTTTGATTCCCTGTCGAGTTTTGTATTATTTTCTTACCTTCACGTCAAATGTCGATGAATATTTTAACTCGGTCATCTTAACTTCAACAGCTAGTTCCCATCAGCTGGCAGCGTGGTAGCACAGTCTAGTTGGTATATACAGTCACGAAGGTCAATACGTAGGGAATATGCATCCATAGATAGTTGCTAACCACTAGGATCGCCACTATCTCCTCATCACAGACAATGCGAAATAGTACCGGCACAGTCTATTGTTCCTAGTACCCTCAATAACTCAAGCTCGCGACTGTATATACTAGACGGTGGTGGTAGTCCATATTGGCAACATAGCGCTGTAGTTTCAAGCTCGGCCGCTTAACTGTAATGTCCCGTCTTTCAAAAAACAGGTATAGATCACGATTTTATTCCATGTTCTTTGGTCATTGTGTAGATTCAATTGCAATGTGTGATAAAATGTGTAAGTTTCACTATACATCACGCGAAAATTTCTGTTTTTATATCCAGTACCATTAAAAAGCAGAACATTCATTCATTCATAGTGTTTTGCCGAAGGGCAGGTCTTTCACTGCAAACCCAGCATTCTACAGTCCTTCCTATTTTCTGCATCCCTCTTTGTCTTCTCATATGATCCATGTATCTTAATGTCGTCTATTATCTGAAAGCAGGACAATGTACGATTTTTTTACAATGCCTGGCAGACGCAGGACATACACCTAAAAAGCAGGACATGTCCGGCGAAATCCGGACGTCTGGTAACCCTAATTATGGAAAAAAATACTCAAATTTATAGTCTCGTCGCTGTTATTTCCGGCGTGACTCCTCCTCTTTGTTTATGCCTTAGAAAGTGTAGGTTGTATAAAGCCTAGGTAACTTGTCCCAACCAAGATTTGAACCCAGGTCCACTCGTTTCACAGTCAGACGTGCTAACCGTTACTCCACAGTAGTGGACTTTAAGAGGAATACTGTATATGTAATTTTGAATTGGCTTGAATATAATTAATTGATCAACAATAACATAAATGCTGACATGGAAATCCTACACATACAACCCAAGAACCAAAAACTCAACACGCTAGAACAATACGAAATATACAAACACACTAAAACACATCCCGATCAAATTCTCAACACACAGATCAATTTCAGTACACAC
This sequence comes from Periplaneta americana, assembly GCA_025594305.2. Taxonomy (NCBI): domain Eukaryota; kingdom Metazoa; phylum Arthropoda; class Insecta; order Blattodea; family Blattidae; genus Periplaneta; species Periplaneta americana. The sequence continues at coordinate 14,509,905 of JAJSOF020000029.1, read as the reverse complement.
ACACTATTTGACTCCACTCTTCAACACCTTTCAACAATCAAACACACCCACATAACAGGCAGAGAAGTTCGAGATGACGCCGAGACCTAATAGGCTCTGAGGATGGTGCGTGAAGCACTGAAACAGCTGTAAGCCGCACAAACTTACATAATTAACACGAGTAAGTCTGCTAGTTAATCAATTAATTATATTCAAGTATTAAAAGTAGTGTACGCAAGATTCAAAATGGCTTGAATACAATGCGAATATTTGTAGTAACTCTGAGGGATGCAATTTAGGATAATACATTAGGGCCATTCTAAAAAAGCGTACATTTTCAGTAACAAATGCTTTTTTTCCTGGTAATTAAAAAAGAGACTATTCTTTTAGTCAAAAACACATAGTTCATAATTTGTCAGGCTTTTTTTTTGGGGGGGGGGGAGAACCCGCAGGCAAGCATCGCAGCCTTAGCCTTATTGTGCAACCTCCTTATATTGGAATGATTGTTGAAGTCCGTTAGGATCGCTCTTCAAGTGCATGGTGTCATTGAATCGATTCAGCCACAGCATCCAGTTCAGACTGGAAACCTGATCCTCAGCCTGCCTGTGATGTTGTTCTGCTGCTTTCTCAGATCGATGGCATCTGTTCGCAATTCATGTGCCTGAATCTGCTGAATCCTTAACCAGAAGATCATGTCACCGTCGATTCCACTACTCACCCAGGTGCCATCTGTCCAAGGGAGCTTACACTACCCCGGTCGCCAACAGTCTGCTGAAAAGCCCCTGTGGCTTTGCTGGAAGTGTGCAGCTACCACAGACAGATGCTGCCTACAGGCAGATCCTGGAGCCACATTCGCCATGTCCTCCTGGTAACCTGTAATCTATTAAGATGATTAATGAAATGATACTAATGAAGGCGAAATGAGTCAGAGGTCCAGCGCCGAAAGTTACCCAGCAATTGTGCTTCGGGTGGTTGAGGAAAAACCTCAGAAAAAATCCCAACCAGGTGACTTGTACCAACCAAGATTTGAACCCGGACTCACTCGTTTTACGGCCAAGAACGCTAGCCATTACTCCACAGTGGTGGACTGCCAGGTGTTAGAATACATGAATACGTACTAAATAATGTATATATTTAAAAATAAATAAATTTTTCTGTTGAAATGTCCCCTCCATGCAATGTAACCACCTGCGTCTTGTAATGAATTTTATTTTGTAACCAATAATTCAATGCAACGTTAATGTTGTTGTTGTTGTTTTCTAATGCCAGGCATTTTGAAGCACAGATTTTTAGGTGTTCCGAATCCATTTCTTGGTTTGAGTTGCACAATGGGCAATTAGGGGACTGATATATTCCAATTCTATACAGGTGTTTAGCCAAACAATCATGGCCTGTTGCCAATCTAAATGCAGCTACAGACGATTTTCGTGGTAAATCGGGAATTAACTGTGGATTATGATGTAGAGAGTTCCATTTTTTCCCTTGGGATTGTGTTATCAAATTTTGTTTGTTGAAGTCTAAGTATGTAGATTTAATAAATCTTTTCTCAGAGTAATACGTAGATTTAGTAACAGGTCTGTAAGTAGCAGTGCTGCCCTTCTTTGCTAAAGCATCCGCATTCTCGTTTCCCAGGATTCCACAATGGGATGGTATCCATTGGAATACAATTCTTTTATTGAGTGATATTAATTGAGAGAGCATTTTAGTTATTTCTGCTGTTTGAGATGAAGGTGTGTGTCTAGAGACTATTGATAGAATAGCTGCTTTGGAGTCTGACAATATAACTGCATTCTTAAATTTATTGATGTGAAATAGAAGATTCCTGAGACTTTCACTTATTGCAACGATTTCTCCATCAAAGCTTGTTGTTCCATATCCAAGAGATCTATAAAGTGAGAAGAGACAGCACGTAACACCTGCACCGGAACCTTGTTCTCTGGAGATCAAGGATCCGTCGGTGTATAAATGAAGCCAGTTTTGTGGAGGGTACCTAATATTAATTGTCTCTAAAGACAATTGTTTCATTATTTCAGTGCTTACTTCTGATTTCAGTATTTCTTCTGTTAAATTTAGATTATATTCTATATTTAATAGAGTTAAAGGGCTTGGTTTAATTTGTAAGTATTCTTTTAAATTCTGGATATTGATTTTCTGTTTTAATTCTTGAACCATGTATATTAATGTATAATATACAAAACAATCTGGTTTTGTTAGTTTATGAGTTTCTACCAATGTATTATTTCGTTTCATCCTTGTAAAGTGTCTCAAACCTATGTAACTGAATTTCATTTGTTTCGTGGGCACATGTGTAGTGTTTAATTTTTCCCTCGTCATAAATCTTCTTGTGTGCCTTAATCCGTAGAAGGAGTAGCACAATATATGTATCAAGATGACAGTGACTTGTTTACTTCAAATTATTCAACATCATATTGTGCTATAGAAAAACTGTTGTTGTTGCTGCTGCTGCTGCTGCTGTTGTTGTTGTTGTTGTTGTCTAATGCTGGGCTTTGGCAACGAAGCCATTAGCATTCTTGCTCTCCAATATTTCTCTGTGGTGGATCCATCAGGTAGAACTTCACAGGTTTGTAGATGATCTTCATTCATTTCTTCTTCTTTGTTGCATAGAGGGCAATTTGGATTTGTGTAAATTCCTATTTTATTCAAGTGTTTGGCCAAATAATCGAGTTCTGTAAGCAGTCTGAATTTTGCTACTGCAGATTTACGTGGGATTTCTGGAATAATTTCTGGTTTTTTAAATAAAATGCTCCATTTTTTATCTTTGGCTTTGGTACATAGTGCTTGGTTTTGCTTGATTTTATATTTATTTTTAATTAGTCTTTTGATGGATGTAAAAGGTAGGCTTGTATTTGTATTCTGAATTAAATTGGATCCTTTTTGGCAAGAAAGTCAGCTGTTTCATTTCCAGCAATTCCGCAATGTGCAGGTATCCATTGCAATTGAATTCTTTTCTGTAGTTTTTGAAGCTGTTGGATCATTTTGTGACATTCTTTAATTTGGATTGACATCATTTTATATGGATTTATTGCATATAATGCTGCTTTAGAATCAGAGAGAATGACAGCATTTTGAAATTTATCTATTCTGTACAGTAGGTGTTGCAGTGAGATATGAATAGCCATTATTTCCGCATCAAAATTTGTTGTATGATGTCCTGCTGGTCGATAAAATGAGAATAACGCACACGTAATTCCTGATCCTGAGTTGTTATCGATAGTAGACCCATCTGTGTAGATATGTAACCATTCTTCTGGTGGGTATCTATTGTTCACAGCTTCTAATGCCAGCGCTTTTAGTACAGGTTTGGAAGTTTCAGATTTTGTAACTGGTTCTTCTAAATCTAGTTGAATGTTAATTGGTTCGAAGGTCAGAGGGTTTTCTCTGCTGAAAATGTTTTCTTTAGATTTAGGGAGATTCAATTCTGTTTTTATTTTCGTGACTTTGGACAGGAAACTTGTTTGTGTTTTCAACTTGGTTGTTTGTTGTTTGTCATTGGTGCTCTAAGGTATGTATCCTCTGTGTCAACCAGTGGCGAAACTACTTAGAGGCAATTAAGGCAATGCCTCCCGAAAAAAATTGTTATGATTAAAAATTATAAACAATGGTGCAATAAATTTCCCTGCCGTAATTGTTGCGATTGAGAAAATCAGCTGTTTATACTGGGTAGATGGTGGCACAATAGCTGTGCTTGGATGAGGTGATCGAGGGTCTACGGTTGAGGCACATGTTCCCTTGCCTCTTCAACAGTCTCGGCTTTACAGGGGTGATTTGGAGAAAGGAAAATGGCGTGAGGTTCTTTGATGCAGAAGGAATTTCTAGCAACTCCCTCCACGGCGCTGTGAGGCATGTCTCATGGCCAACCATAGAAACCAACAAGAAATGTTCAGACTTTCCCACGCTTGAAGTCAATGTTACCAATTTCGCTACTGTTAATAATTTTTCAGCGACAAAATTAATGAAACTTGAAATTGTTTAAATATAATTTAGCGATTTTAAAGTTTCTTACAAAGGAAAAAACTTGTTATCTATTAATAACATAGTGATGTATTACTTTCTGCCTACCCACTCTTCAAACGCTTGCTTTACCACTGGTATCAACTCACGTTAATTCATTTCTAAAGATAAATTAATTTGTTTTATGTACATATAACTGTGCGATAACAAATTAAGTGAATTTTATATTTCAAATTGTAACTCTGTTGACTTCATTTTCCTGGTACAAGAGGAAGTCCATCTAATAGAAATTATCTTCTCAACTTTACTGAACTATTTACTCAACTCAGCTGCAGCCATGAAGTTGTATTTTGTTTTTTGAGGACATACTTTATACAATGTAGGCCTACTTAATTTGTTAAAGAAAATATTAAAATGGTTGAGGCCCTGTACTTCATTTCTTGTATCATGGACTGCTAGTTCTAATCTATAGTTTGCAGGATGCCTTTCATCCAAATTGTGGAAAAGATTCTGTAACTCAATGCTCAATGACAACACCATTTTTCCTTCCTAACATAACAGAAGCTCCATCACAAGCAAATCCAACCATATTTTAAAGAGAAACTTCATCAGAACTATAGAAAATAAGATTCTACATCTTGATTACACAACTTTTAACACTGTATTACTTCGGAATATGTATGATAAGAACTTTCTTGTGTTAAATATTATTAATGTACCTTGTTAACATGTTTCGACCTATTTTCGGTCATCTTCAGAACTGGTCGTTGTTGGTCTTGGTGCCTCTTGTTTCCTGTGAGGGTGCGTTCGTAGTGTAGAATCAAAGAGTGTATGTGTTTTGAAATTGAGTTGTGTGTTGAGAATATCGTTGGGGTGTGTTTTCGTGTGTCTGTATATTTCATATTGTTCTAGTGTGTTGAGTTTCTGGCTTTTTGGTTGAATGTGCATTATTTCCATGTCTGTGTTGTTGTCTCTGTAGGTGTGGTTGGCATAACAAAACTACAAAACACCTCCACATATGCAGAACACATCACAAATGCCAACAACACCTACAGAGACATCAACACAGACATGGAAATACTGCACATCCAACCAAAAAGCCAGAAACTCAACACACTAGAACAATATGAAATATACAGACACACGAAATCACACCCCAACCATATTCTCAACACACAACTCAATTTTTCAAAACACATACACTCTTTGACTCTACACTACGAATGCACCCACACAGGAAACAAGAGGCACCAAGACCAACAATGACCAGTTCCAAAGATGACCGAAAATAGGTCGAAACATGTTAACAAGGTACGTTAATAATATTTAACACAAGAAAGTTCTTATCATACATATTCCGAAGTGAGATTATATATTATAGCATCCTTGATCGAGTGATAATTATGTATCTAAGTTCAGTTGCGCCCCAAAAGAAAGAAACCACAGGTGTACTTTGTCATTGCACATTTCAAACATATGACCAGTACAGGCTTATTGTTTGAAATTATATGCTTGATTATTCTAATTCTCATTTCTGTATATATGTGATCCAAGATATTAGTGCAGCTAAATTTCGTGTATAAAACTCTGCCAATGTCTAGTCCATTTAACTGCTGAACTTCAATGTATGCTGGAATATCAGTTACCGTAATGGTCTACCAACTTTTCCAATTTTATATGCTAATCTAAACTCTAATAATTGTTTCACACTGCACTGCATTCATCTTGTCTACTCCAATTTCTAAAGACTTCTTATTAGCATTACTATGGTTATGTACACTCAGTTATTGCATATGGCATAATCATTTGGGACCCATCATCAAAATCCTTACAGATACTAAAATTGCAGAAGAGAATAATAAAAATCATGGAAAAAGTTCCAATACGGACTGAGAGCAGAGGCATTTTTAAAGAGCTCAATATACTACCAGTCCCTTGTATCTGCGTACTAGAAACAGTCTGTTACATCCCTCAGAATGCAAAACAGTTTATACCAAACTCTGAATACCATGACTACAACACTAGAACTTCCAGTAATATGCATTTAAAATACCACAGACTTACCAGAAGTCTTAACAGTATATCTCATTATGGTTGTAAATTATACAATAAGCTCCCCTTACGTATCAGGAAGTGTACCCAAAAAATTTTCAAGAAATTGGTAAAAAGTATACTGTTGAAGCACATGCCACTGAGCATAAACGAGTACCTAAATTTAAATCTTGAACAGGAAATGTAACAATCTCTATTTTATATACTGTTATTGATTGCTGTTGTTTTCCATGTTTACTGCTCCTTACCTTCCTCTTCATGTACCTGGTAGAAGCATAAGACAAACTGCCAAGATTGTCATTATAATAAAATATACAATGTTAGAAAGTGATTATTATTATGTTGTAATTATGATTGTTGTCATTACTATTGTATTTGTTTACATTACTATTATACTATTGTATTAACATGTACTTGTTATCTGACGATGCCATGAATCCTTGTATTCTGACGGCTAATAAATACATACATACATACATACATACATACATACATACATACATACATACATACATACATACATACATACATACATACATACATACTTCTAATCTTTTGTAAGAGTAGTAGTTCTTTTATTTTCATGCATCTTTATCTACAGACTGTTTTGCTGTTTTTCCTTAGTGTTTCCAAAACCTCTAACGTCACAACCCACTCTTTGGCTGATTTTAAGCATGTGCCTTGAGATGGACCTAAGCCAAGTTTACAAACTTGAATACGCATAGAACAATCAAGTTTTTCATTCTTTATAGCCAGCCAGCTGTTTTATTTCTTAAAATAGGCTAATTGTACTGAGATTCTGACCAACATCATGGAATATCTCTCAGTAGGGCTTTCAAAATTTCACTTACTTCGTCTGACTCTGACACAGATTCTAAAGAGCCATCCTCAAAATCAAAGTCTCATGTTCTAGGTACGTCTGTCACTATCACTTCTTTCATCGTGAACACTACGTTCTGTTTCTTTCCTTATTGAGGTACCATACTCAACCAGTTAAACAAACTCATTATAACGTACAAATCAAGACTTTAAATATGTATGATAAGAACTTTCTTGCGTTAAATATTATTAACGTACCTTGTTAACATGTTTCGACCTATTTTCGGTCATCTTCGGAACTGGTCGTTGTTGGTCTTGGCGCCTCTTGTTTCCTGTGTGGGTGTGTTCGAAGTGTAGAGTCAAAAAGTGTATGTGTTTTGAAATTGAGTTGTGTGTTGAGAATATCATTGGGGTGTGTTTTCGTGTGTCTGTCTGTATATTTCATATTGTTCTAGTGTGTTGAGTTTCTGGCTTTTTGGTTGGATGTGCAGTATTTCCATGTCTGTGTTGATGTCTCTGTAGGTGTGGTTGGCATTTGTGATGTGTTCTGCATATGTGGAGGTGTTTTGTAATTTTGTTATGGCTGTGATGTGTTCTTTGTAACGTGTTTGAAATGATCTGCCTGTCTGTCCTATGTAGAAGTGGTTGCAGGTGTTACATTTGAGTTTGTATACGCCTGTGTGGTTATATTTGTTTGTTTGTGTTGTTTGTGTGTTGAGATGTTTTTGTAGAGTGTTGTTTGTTCTATATGCGATGTTGTAGTTCAATTTCTTGAATGAGGTTGCAATTTTATGTGTGTTTTTGTTTTTGTATGTTAGTGTGATGTATTTTTTGTGTTCTTGTGTTTGTGTTGTATTCTTCTGTTTTTTGTGGTTTTGTTTTGTCTTATGTATTATGTTGTCTATTATGTTGGGGTTGTATCCGTTTTCTTGTGCTATGTATTTGATTGTGTTTAGTTCTTCGTTGTAATCCTGTTGGTTCATTGGTATGTTGAGTAGTCTGTGTACCATTGTTTGGAATGCAACTTGTTTGTGTTGTGTGGGATGGTTGGATGTGTTGTGTATTGTGTTGTTGTTGTTGTAGGTTTTCTGTATACTTTGAATGTGTGTTTGTTGTCTACTTTTGTTATTGTGATGTCTAGAAAATTTATGGATTTGTTGTTTTCAATTTCTAATGTGTAGTGTAGCTTCGGGTGTATTTTGTTTATGTGTTGATGTAGGTTTTGGATCTGTCTTTTGTTTCCTTTGTATAGTATTAGTATTTCATCTACGTATCTGTGCCAATATATAATGTTGTCTGCGTGTTTGTTGTTGTCTTTGTTTAGTATGTATGTCTGTTCTATGTGGTGTAAGAATATTTCTGCTAGCATGCTGGTATACATATTCCGAAGTGATACAGTGTTAAAAGTTGTGTAATCAAGATGTACAAGACTTTAATGTCCACTATCAGAGTAGTTCAACACTTTCGACGTTCGAAACACAAGGTACCTTAAAACTCAAGACTAATGAACGCATAAAAATAATAATATTTCCCTACTCTAGCAAATTGCCAGCATTATGTCTAAGTGAGCCATAAAATTAGCAAATCAGTGCAGTAGATTTCTTGAGGTGCCTTGCCATAAGGTTAGTGTCTGGAAGCTTGAAATTAGTTCAGGTGCCAGACCATGATTTTCGATAAAACAGTGAATAGACAAGCGTTTAAGCAAAGAATATGAAATACCAGTTGCTACTTTTATGCCAGATATCAAAATCAAAATAAATGTTTTTCAAACACTTAATATCTTCTATTTCAGAGTCTGTTAAAGACTAGTTCCTAAGTAATATGTTTTCGAGTCTATATTTTTTGTTAGTACGGTAACAGCGAGTTTTTATTTTAGATGGTATGGTGTACCAACCCAACTACAGAACTGCTCCTCGGTCTGTTATATATGTGCATTAATTCTCCAATCTCCAGTCAGCAACTCCCACTTACTACCTGAACACTGACCTAATTCCCCTTTGCCCTACTCTGCAAGCTACCAGTACCGGTACTACCGGTAACAATAAATTTGGAAGTTAAGTTATAGTCATCAACATATTTAAACTGTATGATCTTCCCAAATGATCAGCTGTAAAAGAAGAAATCTAGAAAAAAAATTATCAGTAAGTTACCTACAGGTACAAAAAAAAAATGTGGAGAAACTAGGGATATGCAAACCTACTTGACCCAGTTTCTTTTTTTAATATATTTTTAAAATATTGTAACATTATTCATGAAAATGTTCATGATCTGAAAACATTCTCCAAATCTTTACTGTTTTGCACATATTACTTGATGATTTAATTCTGTACTTTCAGTCTGCAGAGAATTAAAATGTTTTCTTTTTAAGATGTACATGGATTTAGTGTCTCAAGGAGTAAGAATATTTCATTCATTTAGGCCTAAATCGATAGGAGTAAGGTAAGAATAAGGTACAAATACATTTTTAGAAAATAACAAATCAAAATATTATTCTACAGTCAAAAGCATTAGCAGTTAGTAAGCACAAAAATGGATATATGACAAAAGAGAAGATTCACTAAATCATGTGTGTTAATATTAGTGAGGAATCTAATAGAATCTATTGGAGTTGTTTTGATTCCACCAGTAATGAGCCTGAGAGCTTGGTTTTGAACACGTTCTATTTCGTTTATAAAAGGTGAAGTAATAAAAATTTCTCCGCAGTACATCAGCACTGGCTGTATAAGCATTTTGTATGTAGTGTTCAAAGTATTTCTAGAGCATCCCGATTTCTTTACTGCTAGTCTTTTCAGAAGGGAAAATCTTTTACGAGCTTTTTCAGAAATAAATTTCAAATGATTGCTCCATGTTAACTTACTGTCGAAAATAACTCCAAGATATTTGGATTCATAAATCCTAGGAAGGTGTTGGCCATTGTATTGGATATTGAATTCTCTTTCTTTTTTACCAAGTGAAAATATTTGGTAGGATAGTTATTTTTGCTTAAATTGAGTGTCATCAAATTTTATGTGTTTCATTCATGTAATTGATTTAGAGCTTTAAGAGCAGAATTTTGAATTTTGTCTCTATGTCTGTGAGATCCAGAAGTCCACAAAACTATATCATCTGCAAATAGTGCTGTTTTCATGTTTGAATCCTCTAATAGGGAGGGTTAAGTCATTTATATAAATATTGAATAAAGTTGTGCTGAGGACAGCGTCCTGGGATAGACTCGATATGTCTGTCTGTAACTAGAAAGTGAGTTATTGAATTTAGTAGCAATGAATCCTTGACTAAGGAATTCTGATAACCATCTGAACATATTGCTGGAGATACCTAATTTCTGGAGTTTCAGTAATAATTTATTTCTCCAAACAGAGTCATATGCTAATTGAAAGTCGATAAATATTGCCAATCTTGTTAAAACTGTATTTTATTTCTTGGCCGAGGCATATGACTTGTTCATTAGTAGAGTAGAGTGTAGTTGTCGAAAACCGGCTTGTCTTGATGATAAAAGATTTTGGGATTCTAAACACCAAGCTAATCTGTTGGAGATCATTGATTACATAGTTTTTGCTATCATGCTTAATAGTGCTATTGGTCAGTAACTAGCATCATGAGCAGGTTTCCCTTTTTTGTGAATTGGTACAAGGATTGCTTTTTTTCCAAGCTGCAGGAATTGAGGTGTTCCATGATAAATTGAAAATGGATAAAATTACAGACTTGGCTTTTTCCCCCCAGATGTTTAAAAAATTATGAATGAATGTTATTAGGACGAGGAGATTTCTTGATTTTTTAATTTTGTATAGCTATATTTAATTCTTTGGAAGTAAAATTTTGATGACATATGTCAGGTTTTGTGATAGTACTAGTAATATTGTTTTTATTATTTTTATGTAATTCTCTTTTGATAAATTTGTCAGTTTTTTTGGTATTGGGATGTAATCTGTGAGAGTTTGAGTAGTGTTTATTAAATGCAGTTGCTCTATTGACGATATAAACACGCTTGAAATGTCATACTTTGCATACCTTCATTCTATAATGAAATATGGATTAATATTCTGGGACAACTCGTCTGAAGCTAAACAATTTTTGTTTTACAAAGAAAAGCTATAAGAATAATGGCTGGTGTGTATAAAAGAACATCATGTAAAAAGATTTTTCAAAATTTAGAAATCTTGACCTTGCCTTGCGAGTACATTCTTTCCGTAATTATGTTTTATATTAAAATCCAAGGTACATTTAGTACTAATCAAGACATTACTAATTTTAATACTAGACATAAGTCAGATCACCATCTACTCTTTGTTAGTCTAAGCTGTTATAAAAAAAGAGTTCATTATTCATGTATTACTGTCTTCAGTGCACTGCCTAATTATCTTAAAGCTTTGAAGGACCATGAGAAAAGGCTTAGAATAGAATTAACCATTTTCTACATACTCATACAGGTATCTTCTACACAACTGAGGAATTGTTATGCAAATACAAATCGAATTAATCTACAGTACCAGTACTTGATATGTACTGTACAATTTTGTATAGCTCAACTGTCATATGCTTGTAAATCGAATTAATTTCTTTACTATGTATTGTATATTTTTGTATAGCTCGATTGATAAATTGAAGCATCAGCTGGAACAACGTTGTAAGTTAAAAAATTTTCATTCGGAGTGTTTCCGTGCAATAATGTTGTATGTCATGTTACTTTGCTATACTCCTTGGCTTGCAACTGTCCATCAATGCAGTACGTGAAATTTGTTCACTCAAAAGTTTGCTACCCTCATAAGAACAATGTTGTACGCGTACACATTTTTTCAGCTCCTGTAAATTTTACCAACTGTAACTTATAACTAGACATCGGATTTTTAGGCACTAAAAATTGCAGTTTTAGGCGCCTAAAATAAGCCCAAAATTTGTAAAATTAGGCTCTATTTTAATGAAAATAGGCATTTTAGGCACATCAAGGTATCATACTTATTTCTTTCACTGAAATTTTTAGTTATACACTAAAATACGCACAAAAAAGTATGATTAAACATTAAAAAAGAATACTATATTATATTTATAAACAGAGCTGCACAAATTTAATATATTGAAACTAATGAAATAATGATTATTGATATCAAGATTACTCATTTTAAGTTATTGAAATTCAGTTCCATGCTCAGACTTTATTATAATTATCTGCACAGTACACCACCAGAATTTTTCTAAATTCTCCACAGTTAACCTTTGCCTTTTGTCACTGAGAATCATTTTGAAAGCAGAAAACTTCTTTCAACCGAAACTGATGTGAGAGGCGCAAATTTTAAATTAGGTACAATAGAAACATCAATACTTACTGGAACATTTACACTTTCCCCGATATCACTCTTGATACTTTTTCCAACAATGAAAATCCTACATTCTTATTTAATACGTTGTCCCACTTATTTTTAACTTTTTTCCCAGTTTCGCCCAAAGCAGAATGTATGTTCACTTGAGCTTCCTTTACTATTGCTATTTGGCTACAAAGAGATTGTTTTTCACGTTCTAATTGTTCAATGCTTGCAGGTATGAAAAAAGTTTTATGTTATGTAGGCAATATCGTTTTTCACTCGTGAGTCATTCAGACAATCTTTCACTGCTTTCACACACGCTGCACTATCAGTTTCAGGTAATTTATCAATAACTGTGACCACTTCTTTAAAATACCGTACTTAGAATAATACACCACTGACTGAATCCAGGTTCCCCATCGTGTAACAACCGGCTGAGGTGGGAGTGGGATATCTGGAAAGTACTCTCTGAATATTGAAATCCTGGATGGGGCTTTACAAAAACATTTTTTTGTGTTAGAAATAAACGAATTGACAAGAGGAAATTCATTCCGGATTGTTTCAGAAACCCTGTGAAGGCCATGTGCTAGACAGGTTACATGCGTGAGGTTAGGATAAAATGTTTAAGAAGTGGAGCTGCAGCAACCATGTATGAGGCAGCATCAGTACAAAACAACAGAACTTTAGAATCGTCTATATTACCTGAGTATAAAGACTGTAGGCCTTTATTTACAAAATAAGCAATGGCTTGGCTATTCACTTTCGAAAGTTCCTTAACACATACGAGGTGTGGAATCGAAGGTCCATCAGGACTAAGTTTTCCTACTACCATATTTGCTATATACCTATTCATAGGATCTGAGGTTTCATCCACAGAGACCCATATGTAAGAATCACCTATATCCTCCCGAATGGAAGCTAAAGTTTCATTGTATATTCTGTCTAAGTAATTTTTTCTTAGGGTCGACTCAGATGGGATATTTTGTTTGCAGTATTTTTGTAAAAACTGTCTTAAAACCGGATTTTCAATTGCATTCCAGGGAATGTTAGCAGCAACAAACGCTCTGGTTAAATCAGCATAGAAATTGCTGCTGAGATTGGATGAAGTAGGCTGTGTTAGTAAAGTTTGTTGCAGTTGATTTTTCTGCTGAGCTTTAGCCTTATGAGCCGCTCCTTGCACATGCTGCTTTAGGTGGCACTTCTTTTCTTGCAAATCTAAAAATGTAAAGTAAACTGAATTAAAATAAAATCCTAATTGTTGTATTGCCGTATTTCTATCACAAAGTTAGTGGGTTCGAACAATCAAAATTTTAATGACCTGCAAATACTTTAACTATCGGAATTTAAAAGGTTAAAGTGTAGTGGTCTTAAAAAGAATTATACCTCAGGATAGCTCAGTCAATGTATAAATATTATAGGCCTACTCATTAAAATTAATAGAATTTATATATTTCAACTATTGTTACATACCTGTTTGCTACAAATCTTGCAGAATATTATTTTTCCATCATAAGTGAATTCTTAATATTCTGTTAGCCATTGCCGGATCAATGTAGATTTTGCACTTATATTTTTCGGCATTATCGCGTTAAACTTCACAGGAAAACGTCCTACCGCTCAAAACTTCTCAACACAAATAAGGTGAGGGAAAGAGCAACTTTTAACGAGCATTCAAATGAACCGTTGTTATTGAGATTCAATTGGACAAAAATACGAAGTTCCACTTATTGTTGCATTTCCTGGTAGTGTTGACACTAGAGGGCCATTCTTTTAAATATTTTGTAACGGTTTACCCTACTAATTCGCAGTTTTACGACTTTTCATAAATATTTCAAAAACACTCTTTCTCCAAAAATTGTGATTTTATGACACTCTGAAGGGCAGTACAGCTAATCGGTTTCAGACCGAAAACAGTCATTTTTATAGTATAGTATATCTCCGAATTGGTAGCAGCACATGTTGTGATTGTTGCCTGCTTCAAAACTAAGGTTGGTTCTTTGTCGGCATTTATGCCTCCAAACATGTTAAATTCGGTGAAATCTATTGCGAGTGTCGTGAGATTCAAAACATTTTGTTTCCTTTATCAATGGTTTCATGGCCGGTGTGAAGCAAACTTTCCACTTTTTAAATGCCTTAAATTTCGCAGTGAATGCATGTATAAATTATAAAAAGTAAGAGTAAAATGCGAAACTTTACAGTGAGTTAGGCATTTTTAGGCGAATATTAACAAATTAGGTTCTAATAACCGTTTTAGGGCATTTTAGGGCACTATAAAACTCTTTGAATACCTTTCAATTTCCATGAAACACAAATATTAATAATTATTTTTACTTTCCTCCTAAAGAAACAAAATAGGCATTTGCCCTAGAATCCGATGTCTGCTTATAACATTGTTCCAGCTGACGCTTCAATTGTTTATGCTTGCAAATTGAAGTAATCTGCATATGTGGGCCATTCCATGTCAACTCAACCGAAGGGTGTTGCATCAACACTACGAAATTGGCTCATTTTTTCTTCAGAAAGTTAGTTCACACTAGAGAACTTGTAAACCTGGCAGGAAAAGCATTCATTGCAATTAGTTTAGGAATCAGGGCTGTCTAAACTTTTAAAACCCATATTTTTCGACTAATATGTACCGGTACCTAATATTTTGTTAATGACAACTGCTTCATCAATCATTACATTTATTTTTATACATTTTTATCACTGAATGTTATAGTTCATTACTGAAAAAAGAACTTGTTCCTAACATTACTTATTAGATATATAATTAGGCAAGAAACTTTTCAAACATTTTGTAAAAATATTGAACTTTAGAAATTTATTTTTCATATACGAACATGAAGTCTAGTTTTTATTTCCAGGGCAATGGAATCTACATAAAATATACATACATAGATACATACATACACACACACACACACACACACACATACATACATACATACATACATACATACATATATAATATGTATTATACAATAGGAAAGAAAATTGTCCTAATACAGCTAACCAGACATGGAGATAAAATTTCCAGAAGCTGGCAAAAATTGAAAAATATCGTAAAAATGGCATTTTCAGCTGTTAAAAAACCAATTCCTGGTAGCTTCCACGAATATCATTTTATTTTTCGCATAAATCTCACACTTATGATAGTTGTGTATAAAGCTTCATCTTCCGTCTCAAGTGGTATAGGTACTTGCTACAATTTTTTTACCGACTGTTTTTTTAAGTAATGAACTTCAGAGCTTCAAATTCTAAATATTTTAAAACTTTGGAAATTACATTATTAACGATGAGAAAGACACATACAACATATTACAATTATAATTGATAAAAATGTCCCTAAGTTATGTTTCCTGGTGACATTTAAAAGAGATGATGTTAGCTTGCAAACAACATTAGAATATCCTTCATCAAATCTTTCTGCCAGGTACCACCATTTGGTTCTGGAACTGTATAGAGCAGTGGTACTCACTAGAAATTATAAGAGAGTCGAATATAAGAAACAGTATCTGTCGGAGAGCTGCACAAAATTTCACAGTACTCAAACTTGGTAACACATAGCCTTATTACATTTATGGATAAACACATTCATTACTGATTACTATCTTTGATTTTATATTAATAGTTAACTGTTTCATATTATTATTATTATTATTATTATTATTATTATTATTATTATTATTATTATTATTATTTATTATCATTATTATTACATAATTTTAAGATAACATTTATGGATAAACACATTCAGATGGGGAAAATCTTTGATTTTATATTAATAGTTAACTGTTTCATATTACCATTGTTCCAGAATATTCCAAATTCAAAAGAAAGTCATAAGAATTATGTTAAATCTCCCCACCAACACAAGCTGTAGATCTTATTTCGAAATTCTAAACATTCTCACGGTACCATGCATTTATATATACGAGATTTTGATTTGCGTCCATAAACAACTCCAAAACTTTACCAGAAATGAACAAATCCACAATCACAGTACAAGAAGAAGGTCTAATTTGCACCTGTTTGGACACAAAAGTTCTCTTTTGAAAAAAGTTTCTCCTATAACAGCAGACTTCTTTATAATAAATTACCCAGGTCAATTAAACACTTAAATGCTGATGTTAAATTCAAAAAAGAATTAAAGAAATTTCTTATGGATGGTTGTTTTTATTCAGTACAAGAATATCTTGAATGTTAGTATTTACAGTTATTAAATGTTAAGTTGTACGTATATATTTATTAATAGTAGATGATAAAGGTTTCATAGATAATTATCATTCTAGGTTTATTGTGCGAAGATTTGACAATTTTAGTGGTAGTGCTCAATCATTTGTCAATATAATACACCATGTTTTATATATATATTAGCATTATTTTGTAAATGTGTATTAGTTTTAGAACTGTTTTTAGTATTAATTTGACGTGTCCAACATCATCCTGTATGATCATTAGGACGAAATAAAATACATACATATATACTGCTGTTAAGTTGAAGGTCGAACTCTGCTACTGTCCTGCACAATTTTGTCAATACGAGCTGGTTGATATCTGACAGATATCCTCAGCAGATTTTCCAAGTTCACATTGGTGATACGAGATCTAAGTTTACCCTTGATGAAATTTATCTTGCACAAATATACGTTGATCCAAAAGGACACAATATATGAGGCAATAAGAACAAAACCAAGAAAGTACAGTCACACGAAACAGTTTTTGACAAAATGGTGATAAAGGAACGTTTAAGACAGATAGCATACCAACTTCAACACACGACTCATGTCTAGCTCCAGTTATGATTCAGACATGCACGCATCCTCACAAGGGAAGAACACAATGTCTGAGTCTCGATCACAAATCGTGGTGTACCAATATTTTGGTCTGATGACGAGATGACGTCTTCCAGCAACAAAAATATTTTAACATACTTATGGTTCAAATTGCCTAGCAGGAGAAAGAGGAGATGTGTTTATAATTTTAACATTTTCTGTGGTCTGATGAAAGATGAACGTTCTTCCAGCAAAAAAATATTTTAACTAAGCCACACCGGATACCCACCCTTCGTCTCAGTTTAAGTTCAAACTTGCCTAGACGGAGAAAGAGGAGATGTGTTTATAATTTTAACATTTTCTGATTTACGCAGGCATGGCTTTTATGATGAAAGAGTAATGGAACGGAGAAAAATTCTCTCCGGCGCCGGGATTTGAACCCAGGTTTTCAGCTGTACGTGCTGATGCTTTATCCACTAAGCCACACCGAAGAATTTTTCTCCTTTCCATTACTCTTATCATTGTATGATGACGCAGAATATCTGCATGGAAATATCATATGTACTTCGGTACATTAAAATAATATATATATGAAATATATATGGCGTTTATATGTTATCTCGTGATTTGTTGAATATTTCGTTTATATTCCACTCCTATTATTGCATGTATCCAGATACATACCAGAAACTTCTTCGGTTGGCTACTTCTCCACTGAGAAAGCAGGGGAATATATCTAGTAGTGACGAGCAATTATTACTGGTAATACTGCAGTAAATCAAAAAATCTGAAAGTTAGAATTTATAAAACAGTTATATTACCAGTTGTTCTGTATGGTTGTGAAACTTGGACTCTCACTCTGAGAGAGGAACAGAGGCTAAGGGTGTTTGAGAATAAGGTGCTTAGGAAAATATTTGGGGCTAAGAGGGATGAAGTTACAGGAGAATGGAGAAAGTTACACAACGCAGAACTGCACGCATTGTATTCTTCACCTGACATAATTAGGAACATTAAATCCAGACGTTTGCGATGGGTAGGGCATGTAGCACGTATGGGCGAATCCAGAAATGCATATAGAGTGTTAGTTGGGAGACCGGAGGGAAAAAGACCTTTGGGGAGGCCGAGACGTAGATGGGAGGATAATATTAAAATGGATTTGAGGGAGGTGGGATATGATGATAGAGACTGGATCAATCTTGCACAGGATAGGGACCGATGGCGGGCTTATGTGAGGGCGGCAATGAACCTTCGGGTTCCTTAAAAGCCATTTGTAAGTAAGTAAGTAAGTAATACTGCAGTAAGATAAATTTCAGCTTGAGCAACAAAAGAAATGTTTCCAGGGATTAATCTGATATGATAATTTGTATGATGTTTTAGAAATATGTTTTTTCAATACTATATACAAAACCAACTACATTGTAGTACATGACTGCATATGAAGGAGGTAATGTGACAATTTTTGCTAAGGTAGATGTGTAGTAGGCTATGGATTAAGAGAAGTTTCTTGGAAGTTCAAAATCTCTATCATAGTTTTATTGCCATCTTATGAGAAGGAAATTTGAAATAAATTTTCTGACAAGGTTTATCTTGGCAATGTCAGAGAAAAGACTTTTCATAAATGGCAGGTCAAAATTCTTTTGCTTTCCTTCAGCATATTTTCTTCTCTATGTTCCCTAGTAGTGAAGACTTGGTTATATCAATATTTGTTGTACCCATTTTTTCTTCGAATTTCTGTCAGTCTGAGTTGGTGGTGATATATTTTCATTTTCCTCGTTACTCTTTGCATCAAGGAAGCTGTCTGTTTCTTCCTTAGTGGGAGATAAAAGTGGAATCTCCATCGGTGTAGCAGTCTCTATATTGCCTTATTGCCTCCAATAATTAAAGTGATCAATTTAAGAATAACAACTTTAACAACAAAAGTTAAGATAAATACCTAATTGCTTCATTGATTCCAGTTCACTTTAACACTTTGTTTGTTAAAAACATAAAATTGTTTAGTCACACGTTAACAAGAGTTAAATTTTTTTTTTAAAAAGGTTATATACCTTGGAACTTTTTTAAAAAAAATTTAACACTTTTTAACGTGTAATTAAACAATTTTATGTTTTTACCTAATTGCTATAAAATATAATTTACCCTCGGTTCAAATAAAACTTCAGGGTAATTTCATGAGAACATGGACAAATGGCACTAAAATGTGAAGTTTAACCTACTTATTAGCGATGAAAGAGTAATGGAACGGAGAAAAATTCTCTCCAGCGCCGGAATTTGAACCCAGGTTTTCAGCTCTACGTGCTGATACTTTATCCACTAACCCACCCCGGCGTCGGACAGAATTGTCTCAGATTAAGTTCCAACTCTTGGGTTCCCTCTAGTGGCCGCCCTCTGCACTACGTCATAGATGTCTATGAACGTAGGACTGAAGTCCACACATGTGCTGAGGTGCACTCGTTATGAGTGACTAGTTGGCCTGGATCCGACAGAATAAGCACCGTCTTTCGCATATCATATATATTATCAAATCCCGGCGCCAGAGAGAATTTTTCTCCGTTCCATTACTCTTTCATCATATGATGACGCAGAATATCTGCATGGAAATATCATATGTACTTCGGTACATTAAAATAATATAAAATATTATATACTGCTTATTAGCAATCAAATTACAAATTGAAGGGTACAGGGAAAGAACGAACTTTGTCCATATTTTTCCAAAAATGAGTTATGCATATTGTGTGCAGTAGGATTCCATGTGAAGACTAGAGGGAAGAACCTAGTAAGTCACGTTTTACTGTTTTTAACAGTAAAGCAAGTTGAAAGTTTCAAGATGCATTATAATCTATTGTCTTTGGGTTATCATACTTAAAAATTCTTTGGACCAATAAGGTTGTTATTCTGCAGGTTACAGTTAAACTACAAAAATCTACACTACCGGTACCTGAGCTATTACATGACATATAAAACAGAAAATCGATAATTTTGGACTTGTACACTTCATGTATAGTTTAATCCTGCGAATGATACACTGTGATAATGTGAACAGTGCAAGTTCTATGACAGATTTTAGATTGGCATACAGGAAAGAATATGCTAAAGACAGACCTTAAATATTGTTCTCCTAAACAATTTACTAAAATGGACAAAGCTCGTTCTTTCCCTGTACCCTTCAATTATGATAACTAAAACATTCTAATTTTGCACTGAAAATCTAGTTTTGTGTTAAACACCATAAAATAGTAAAATAGTAATATATTATACTGCAAAAAATTTTTTCCCAGCCCTAATAAATACAGTACAAGTTTTATTAAAACAAGTGTAGAAAATTTTATAAAACCAATTAAAAATAGATACCTATAGGCTATCTAAAAATTACAGATAGGCTGCGGTATGTCTTGACTCAATACGGTATAATCTATGTATGTATGTATTTATTAGCCTCAGAATACAAGGATTCATGGCATCGTCAGATAACAATTACATGTTAATACAATAGTACAATAGTAATGACAACAATTATAATTACAACATAATAATAATCACTTTCTAACATTGTATATTTTATTATAATGACAATCTTGGCAGTTTGTCTTATGCTTCTACCAGGTACATGAAGAGGAAGGTAAGGAGCAGTAAATAGGGAAAACAACAGCAATCAATAATAGTATATAAAATAGAGATTGTTACATTTCCTGTTCAAGATTTAAATTTAGGTACTCGTTTATGCTCAGTGGCATGTGCTTCAACAGTATATTTTTTACCGATTTCTTGAAAATTTTTTGGGTACACTTCCTGATATGTAAGGGGAGCTTTTTGTATAATTTACAACCATTATGAGATATACTGTTAAGACTTCTGGTAAGCCTGTGGTATTTTAAATGCATATTACTGGAAGTTCTAGTGTTGTAGTCATGATATAAACTGTTTTGCATTCTGATGGATGGAACAGACTGTTTCTAGTACCGGTACGTAGATACAGGGGACCGGTAGTATATTGAGCTCTTTAAAAATGCCTCTGCTCTCAGTCCGTATTGGAACTTGTTTCATGATTTTTATTATTCTCTTCTGCAATTTTAGTATCTGTAAGGATTTTGATGATGAGCCCCAAATGATTATGCCATATGCAATAACTGAGTGTACATAACCATAGTATATTGACAATAGAAGCTTCAGGGGCGATATTTTGGTTAAGATACGAAAGACATAACATAATCTGGACAATTTTTCATTCAAGAATTGTACATGATATCCCCATGTTAGATTTGGATCAATGTATATGCCTAGGAACTTTGTATAACTTTCTTCCTTAATCCTGATATTATTAAGTAATATTTGGACAGGATCGTGTACGGTAATTGTTGTTGGCTAAAGTTTATACAAATGGTTTTGTTTATGTTTAATCTTAATTTATTGTGTGATAGCCATTTCTCTAAATGAGTTGATGTTTCATAGATTTTTTTTAAATTATCCCTGTTAGTATCATTTATAATAATATTTGTATCGTCTGCAAAGTAGCCTAGCTTTATTTAGTTGTTCATGTTCTTTCAGTGGTTGTGATTTGCTGTTCCGTTACCTACCAAGGAACTTGTAGTTAACTTTTGTAGAGATACCAGAACTTTTTTTAAACTTAAAAACAACCACCATTCAAATACAATTTCCTATGTATATGTACTATATTCCCATTATCAGAAATTGCAACTACATTTTGAATTTTATTTTTATATTGAGAACTGAATTGGCAGGAATTGGTAACAGAATGACAGTATTGCAGGATCACTTTGCATGTTGGCCAACAACGTAACAATGTAGGCTATCCTACGCTGCATTTTACTTTGTTACTCCACTCTAACTGTTTATTGGTTTCATTAATGTTACAGAATAAGCGGGAAGCTGTAGTATAAAAAGGGAGGGAAAACGTGGTAGAGCAAGTTTACAAGATTCTGACTACAGTAATTAGTTTCTATGGGATACATCTGAACAGAAATCATTGGAAGGTAATTTAATTCATTATGTTTCATTTAATGAATAAGGTAACAGTAAAAATAAGTTGCCATACTTAATCTAAGGAACAGAAAATTGTCTACTGTAACCTAATTTGTCTCAGATACCATAACATCACTCTTAATTTTTTCTGTATTATTATTATTAACTTTATTTATTCTTACACAGAAATTCCCGCTACGTAGCTGTGTGGTCTAAGGCGTCATGGGTTGGACAAAAGGTATGGAATGAGGATTGTAGGACCAGGATGGAACCTGTGCCAGCCCAGCATTGGGATAAATATGGGGAAACTACAGTGAGTAGGAAAATCCAGTTTCGTAAGCTAGCTATAATGATTCACTGGGATCATGGTGCTGGATACATGTTACTCCGTACTGGTTGGATGATCGTCCACCTCATTCATGTTGACAAGAGGCCAGTAGTCTGCTGATCGGCCTTGGTCTTTCATGGGTTGTTGTGCCAGTTTCAAAATGCCTCATTACTAATGATAAGTTAGCAGGAAAGAGGTTAAGATAGAAAATCATATTTAATAACTTAATAGACGCACTGATACATTCACTTACATTCGAAAGTCGAATGAATATTATCGGCTATTGTATGCAATAAATCATTTGATGATTAGATCACAGAGTTGTAACAATTTTTAAATAAAATGTTATTTAATATAATTGAATAGCAATGCTCCAACATATTCAATGAATTAATAAAGGACCCTGGCATCTTTGGTATAATATAGGCTAATGTTTAAATATAGTTAGTTATTGAAATATAAGTTATTTGAATAATATGTTAGTAAGATGAGAAAAAAAGAATATGTGAGAGAAATAAAAGGTTGCAGACTTGTCAAGCTGCGCCTTAGACCCTCAGAGCCTACTAGATCTCAGTGTCATCTCGAACTTCTCTGCCTGTTATGTGGGTGCGTTTGATTGTTGAAAAGTGTTGAAGAGTGGAGTCAAATAGTGTGTGTGTACTGAAATTGATCTGTGTGTTGAGAATTTGATCGGGGTGTGTTTTAGTGTGTTTGTATATTTCGTATTGTTCTAGTGTTAAAAGTAGTGTACGCAAGATTCAAAATGGGTCTCCAAAATGTTTGCAACTGTATTCTCTTCATCTTGAGATATGAGACCTTATAACAGCAATACACCTTTCTGCAGGCTTCATGTTATACATACATATTTAGGAGCAATTGCCAGATCTACATTTTGTTTGTCTCTCGTTCCATCAGCCAGTAACGAAACAAGGATACCATTTTTAATTTCGTCCATAATTGTTTCGACAGCTGTCTCAATCTATATATGAATTATTTCATTTTGAAGGTCCAGATTAGTGTACCGGTATTTGGAATTTTGAGGTCTATTTGTTGCTATTACAAAAAGTCTTTTATCTTTTTCGATTGAAAATTCAGAGAGAAAAAATACGAGCTATGTCAGCAAGAAAGGTCAATCTAAGATGCGAAAGAGAATTGGAAAATAGATTAGCATATTCCGATTTCCCATCTTGCAGGTATCGGCACATAGAAGTTGAGTGGTATCGACTGGTTTTCAGTAAAATTGTCATTGTTCTCGATTTTACAAGGATTTGTATTTTTCGAATAGGATTAAGTACCAGTATGGTGGGAGGGGGAAGTTGCAAATAAATGTCTCACCTAAAAATGGGTCGCACCTTAAAAAAATTTGGGAGCCAGTGCTCTAAAGCCAGATGTACATGAGTACATCTCTTATTAGGCAATCATATCCCAGCTCCCTCAAATCCATTTAATATTATCTTCCCATCTACGTCTCGGCCTCCCCAAAGGTCTTTTTCCCGCCGGCCTCCCAACTAACACTCTATATGCATTTCTGGATTCGCCCATACGTGCTACATGCCCTGCCCATCTCAAGCATCTGGATTTAATGTTTCTAATTATGTCAGGTGAAGAATACAATGCGTGCAGTTCTGTGTTGTGTAACTTTCTCCATTCTCCTGTAACTTCATCCCTCTTAGCCCCAAATATTTTCCTAAGAACCTTATTCTCAAACACCCTTAATCTCTGTTCCTCTCTCAAAGTGAGAGTCCAAGCTTCACAACCATATAGAACAACCGGTAATATAACTATTTTATAAATTCTAACTTTCAGATTTTTTGACAGCAGACTAGATGACAAAAGCTTTTTTCCACCTCTTCGAAGGATAAACCTCCAATTTTTATATTTCCATTTCGTACAATATTCTGGTCACTTCCAACCCTATCGCTTTACTTGCTTCAAGTAGAATTTCCGTGTTTTCCCTAATCGTTTGTGGATTTTCTCCTAACATATTCACGTCATGCGCATAGACAAGAAGCTGATGTAACCCATTCAATTCCAAACCTTCTGTGTTATCCTGAACTTTCCTAATGGCATATTCTAGAGCAAAGTTAAAAAGTAGAGGTGACAATGCATCTTCCTGCTTTAGCCCGCAGTGAATTGGAAAAGCATAAGATAGAAACTGGCCTATACGGACTCTGCTGTAAGTTTCACTAAGACACATTTTAATTAATCGAACTAGTTTCTTGAAAACAATGGGAATAATTAACAAAATTATGAAGCCTTGCCTAGTACAGCGACACACAAGAATGCGTTTGTATAAAACCTTAGCTAGACCTGTACAATGTTATGGAAGTGAAGCATGGACAATGAGAAGTACGGATATCAGCAGAATAACAGCCTGTGAAATGAAATTTATGAGAGCAACACTAGGATATAGTCGCTTGGACCACAAAAGAAATGAGGATATCATGCAAGAACTTCAATTACAACCAGTCTCACAGTTTATAAACAAGTAGGCCTACCAGCTGCAGTGGAAAAATCATGTCCAACGAATGAATCGGAATAGACTTCCAAAAGCCATGCTTCAATACCGTCCCCAAGGTAAGAGATTTTTGGCCGTCAAAAAAAGGAAGGTGGACTGAGAATGACTCACTGAGACCGTAATGGGCCTTGAGCCTTATACTTGTTTGGATGATGATGATGAGGCCACCAGCATAGCTCAGTCGGCTAAGGTGCTTGCCTGCTGATCCGGAATTGCACTTGGGCGCAGGTTCAATTCCCGCTTGGCCTGATTACCTGGTTGGGTTTTTTTCCGAGATTTTCCCAACTGTAAGGCAAATGTCAGGTAATCTATGGCGAATCCTCGGCCTCATCTCGCCAAATATAATATCGCTATCACCAATCCCATTGATGCAAAATAACCTTTTAGTTGATACAGCGTCGTTAAATAACCAAGTAAAAAAAAATGATGATAATATTACATCTAGCACGTAGATTAGTAACCTTTTTTCCTGAATTTTAACTTTCTGCATTTTTTTTTATTTATTTTTTTGTAGTAAAAATTTTGTCTGAAACCTAACTTTCTGTTTTAATTGTTTCTCTTTTGTATCACAGTCAACATTTTCCTGCAAATAGTACCATTAATATTGACTAATTTTATATTTAATTTCTTCTCATTTATCTTTATAATATTCAACTGATTAACTTTTTTTTAATGTAGCTCATTTGGATTAAAATACTCAATATTAAGAGTATTATATTTAAAAACGGTTGAGAAGCTCTTATCATCCAGTCTGCTGTCGAAAAATCTGAAAGTTAGAATTTATAAAACAGTTATATTACTGGTTCTTCTGTATGGTTGTGAAACTTGGACTCTCACTTTGAGAGAGGAACATAGGTTCAGGGTGTTTGAGAATAAGGTGCTAAGGAAAATATTTGGGGTTAAGCAGGATGAAGTTACAGGAGAATGGAGAAAGTTACACAACACAGAACTGCACGCATTGTATTCTTCACCTGACATAATTAGGAACATTAAATCCAGACGTTTGAGATGGGCAGGGCATGTAGCACGTATGGGCGAATCCAGAAATGCATATAGAGTGTTAGTTGGGAGACCGGAGGGAAAAAGACCTTTAGGGAGGCCGAGACGTAGATGGGAGGATAATATTAAAATGGATTTGAGGGAGGTGGGGTATGATGATAGAGACTGGATTAATCTTGCACAGGATAGGGACCGCTGGCGGGCTTATGTGAGGGCGGCAATGAACCTTCGGGTTCCTTAAAAGCCATTTGTAAGTAAGTAAGTATTATATTTAAAAACGTGAAAACCTTGTATATCAAGATAAATTAATGTAAGTGATAAACACGTAAGTTAAGCATAAAAATGTAAAACTTGTAATGTCGTCAGGAACAAAGTTTGAAAATCTCATAAGTAGAATCCTGCTTTTGGTTACATAAAGCCTCCAAGTGACCCTCAACAGTGTAGGTATGTAGGCCTATGGAGTATATATCAGTATCACACGATCCTACTAACAGTTCAGGTCTCCTATTCAATGAAATGCAAAAAGCTGGGCGCTTTGAGATCAATGCTCTAATAGGAGAATTTGGTAACGAGCACTCCATTAGGAAAGAAGAACTTGTATTTTATGAGAAAGAAGGAGAAATTTTTCATTTGAAACACTTAAAATGTCTAGTCATTCATCGTAATGTGTAGAGACTCATAAAGCATGCACTCATCATTTGTTTTATTTTAAGTTTGTGCTGACATTTATGTTTTTTTTCAACCTTCAATCAAATCCAAAGTAGATATTTTAATGCGTTTTATTTATTATAAAAATTCCAGACAGCAGGTAGCCATGGCAACTAAAAATTATTATGTGGTGCCTGAATTGTTTATTGAGATCAAAATCTTTAAGACTTCGATTTCTTTTATGCCACTACAACTAATACATAATGTTAACAAAAGGTGGCTGTATGAACAAATTCGAATGTGCTTCTTAGATCAATATTGTTACATTTGTTGCGCATCTCAATATATTGTCACTACATAGCTTCAGCGGAGAACACAGAGCATCTATGAGACAGTGTGTTTGCATTACATAGATTCAATATTGTAATAGAAGAAAAAGCACTGATTCAATATGAAAAACTTATCACATTACCAGGAAACAATTGGCATTCATACAGTCCTCTCTGTAGATTGAAAACTCAAAGAAGTTTCATATCCATTGTTCAAGAATTAAAACAGAAAATCAATATCCCGAATTTAAAAGAAAACTTACAGATTAAACCAAACCCTTTAACTCTATTAAATATAGAATATAATCTAAATTTAACAGAAGAAATACTGATATCAGAAGTAAACAATGAAATACTAAAACAATTGTCTTTAGAGACAATTAATATTAGGTACCCTCCACAAAACTGGCTTCATTTATACACTTGACGGATCCTTGATCTCCAGAGAACAAGGTGCAGGTGCAGGTGTTACGTGCTGTCTCTTCTCACTTTATAGATCTCTTGGGTATGGAACAACAAGTTTTGATGGCGAAATCGTTGCAATAAGTGAAAGTCTCAGGAATCTTCTATGCCACATCAATAAATTTAAGAATGTAGATATATTGTCAGACTCCAAAGCAGCTATTCTATCAATAGCCTCTAAACACACACCTTCATCTCAAACAGCAGAAATAAATAAAATGCTCTCTCAATTAATATCACTCAATAAAAGAATTGTATTCCAATGGATACCATCCCATTGTGGAATCCTGGGAAACGAGAATGCGGATGCTTTAGCAAAGAAGGGCAGCACTGCTACTTACAGACCTGTTACTAAATCTACGTATTACTCTGTGAAAAGATTTATTAGATTTACTTACTTAGACTTCAACAAAAAAAATTTGATAACACAATCCCAAGGGAAAAAATGGAACTCTCTGCATCATAATCCACAGTTAATTCCCGATTTACCACGAAAATCGTCTGTAGCTGCATTTAGATTGGCAACAGGCCATGATTGTTTGGCCAAACACCTGCATAGAATTGGAATATATCAGTCCCCTAACTGCCCATTGTGCAACTCAAACCAAGAAATGGATTCGGAACACCTCCAAATCTGTGCTTCAGTGGCTGACCATGATAATATCTTTGAAAAATATTGGAGTGCAAGAGGTCAAATAACTTTATTGTCAAATGCCTGGCATTAGAAAACAACAACAACAGATTTAATATTGTTTAATATAATTTTCTGGTGGGCGGGAAAAAGGGCTTCAGTCACTCTATGCAAAATTTACAGGAGGAATTTTCAAAGATTTAAACAACTGCTGTAAAACCCAAAAGTGACATGTTTCGATTATTTCATGATTTCCTTTATTGCTGACGTCATTCGTTTTAGGATCTCTTTTAGGAAAAGGGGCTTAATGAAGGCAATCTTATATCACAAAAAGTAATGACTTAAGTCCTTTTGCCCATTCACCGAGATATTTCAGTAAATGTAGCTATCATCTTAGCTCGAATGGTTTTCTCATTGCCTGTGCGGGCAAAATGTGGTGAACCTCAAAAATAAAGGAGATGGCTCCTGAAAATTTTTAGTTTTGTCTAATCGTGGTAAAAAATTAAAATTATCTTTTGTTGCATATAAGCGGCCTCTAAATAAATATTTCGTTATTATTGTTTTTAAATTCAAGTGGTATTTTGTTCACGAGTTCTATTCCT
The DNA here is from genome assembly GCA_025594305.2 of Periplaneta americana. Taxonomy (NCBI): domain Eukaryota; kingdom Metazoa; phylum Arthropoda; class Insecta; order Blattodea; family Blattidae; genus Periplaneta; species Periplaneta americana. The sequence continues at coordinate 14,481,514 of JAJSOF020000029.1, read as the reverse complement.
GTTGTATACCGACTTATAGACACAGGTAATGAATAAATGTAAACACACAGTACTGGAGTGTGCAGGGAGAGAACGTAGCATGAAGCTAGTATGATCGAGGTACTCCTAACTTGTATTCAAAGTAACAAAACGCAGGACTCTACTCATAAATCATGATAGATCCATTAAATAATTTTTTAACAAAAAAGAAACTATATACCAATACACCAAAATCATATAGAAATTTAAAGGTTAACTTTGCTCAAGTACATACCTATGTTAAAAAAATATAGGCCTAAAAGAAATCTACAGACTGTATTTTTGTTCCTTCTGTAAAATTTGGCTTTCGTGGGATGCGAAGTTTAAAAATATCAGGCTTTATATTAAATAGTTTCTGAGAAGTGTACCTGAAGTTGACAGATTACAAGTTACGGAGAAAGGCAAGAAACCAATGGTATGGAAGCCAGGGCCCCACTTTTGAAACCTCATTTTCAAGATTTAAATGCCCGAAATGAAAGAAAAAAATAATACATACTTGCTAAGCAAAGGTTTCTGAATTTTTTAATGAAAAATGAAAATTCGATTTCTTTTTGCCATAATCACTTCCCAGTGCCCTTAAGCAAAATGCAATAAAAGATTACCCTATATGGAGAATACTTTCCAGAACATAAGTGTCATATGTGACAAGTCTAAAGCAATAATTTTTTTTTAAATGTATGTAGGTTGCCAAATTATTTGATTAAACACTATTACAATTTGTAATATTGTTCACAAAATAAGTGCTCTTTAACGTGTGCCCTGCAGGCAGGATGCGAATTAATGGGGGGATTTCCCCCCTGTTGAAAAGTTATCCCCCTCTCATAAATTCTTATTGTGACAGCCACGTGAGGTTCGATCTCACGACCGACGGAGGAAGGGCAGAGGGGGTGTATTACGGCAACGCGGCGAGGGGAGGTTGTGCGCGCATCTGCTACTGCCGAGTGAGGAAGGAAGCAAACTGCTACGTGCGGAGTGAAGTTCGTTCAGAAGTCCGTCGAAGTGGAGATATCCAGATAATTCGAGAGAGCTATCTCTGGACACCCGTAGAAATTTCTCGTAACTATGGTTTAGTTATAAAAGAAGAAATGCGAGTGAACTTTAGACAGTCATTCAGTCAGGCAGTTAGAGAGTAAGTCAGTGGACAGCAAGCCAGTCTTGTGTACTGGAGTTCGACTTGAGTGGGTGTCCGCAACAGTGTGAGCATCCGAAGACCTGAGTTCGAGTGCAGTGGACCGCAGTTGGAGGGACCTGAGTTCGAGTACAGTGGACTGTCTCTGGACTGTCTTTGAGGTCTGTGGTTCGAGGTACTGTGAACTCGAGTGACTGAGCTAGAAGAACTGTGAACTGAAAACTGACAGTTCTGATTTGTAAATAGTGCTTTGTGAACATTAGTTAAAATTAACAGTTCATTGTTGTTCTCAATATTCCAAGTAAATTGTCATTGTCATCTGTGGAGTGCAATAACGAATATTGTGTTACTGTGTGGAGAGCAAATCCCATTGTTGACGGGAGCAGAATTAAATTGTAGAAGGTGAAGAGTTATTGTTGGAAGAATAAACTACATTGTTGTCTAGTAATAAAAAGTTACAATATTAATATCCCTGCCAGGGATAACTTCTATCCTCCTCACAAAATATAATTGTTTTAATATGTGTATACTTTATAAATTACAGTATAAAGTAAGCAAAGAAAATAATATTGATGTATTATCACTATCGGCAAGCTGACAACAATTAATAACTTAGGAATTACACATTTTATCTTAAGCCTGCTCATGATTATAATTACAATTATTATTATTATTATTATTATTATTATTATTATTATTATTATTATTATTATTATTATTATTATTATTATTATTATTATTATTATAGTCAAGATGCAAGACAAGCAACTCAGTGCGACCAAGCAGTGTTGAGCCATATCGAATGAGGATAATAATAATTTTATGTATGGTATTCTCTATCTAGGATTCTATCCCCCCTCATCAGAAATCTTAATTCCCACCCTGCCTGTAGGTATTTCCAAGACTCAGGTTTGGCATGTGCAAAATTATGACAAATTTTAAATTTAAATGTTGAAAAAATTTAGCATCTGAAACAAGAACTTTGTAATAACTGTGAAGTGAAAAAATGAAAAGTGTATACGAATTTGTTCGTACGGATCATCCTACACAAGAACAAATTTAACAACTTTATCATCAAAGTTGTTATGACTGTTGAGTACAGTGTTTTTTTCTTTATATATAACTGCAATTTTAGGAAATTGTGCTTGGCATTTCTAGCACATTCTATATAAATGTGACTGGCACTAAAGCAATTATTTCATTTCATTTCATTTATCGTATTCCATAGATCTTACATTAGCTATGAAGCTTTAAGATGTGTAAGAAGTCAAAATTTTACAAGATTACATTTACAATTTTTTGGCGAGATGTAGTGAGATGAGCCCAAGGATTCACCAACAGATTACCTGTCATTTGCCTTATGGTTGGGAAAAACCTCGGAAAAATCCAATCAGGTAATCAGACTAACTAGCGATACATTATATTACAGTTATACATGTATCTAGTATTTCTATAATATAATTAATAATTGATTATTTACAGATTCAAATTTCGCGGCTCACGAACTTGTGAAAGCAATTTAATATGTACTCATTTTATATTTGATCGTTAGATGTCTCTCTGCATTGTGTGTACTAGCGTCATCTTACGTTAGAAAAGTGTAGTGAGTATGTATTACAGTTTATGTATTCTACAGTCAATAAAATTTCAGTAATTTGCAGCAGAAATACAATACTTTTACTAATTATCAACATTAAATGGGTTTTAGAAATTTAATTCAGTGAATTATTTCTTTAATATCTAAGCAATCAGATTAATGAAGAAGAAGTACGCCATCTATTTTAATCGCTAACGTCGCTAATAAGCCCCAAAAATCGCATCCATCTTGATTGTTCTTTTTCAACGTGGAATGGTTTGTGATCAAGAAAGTGTAATTTAAATAGTGAAATTAGCTGTGATAAGTTAATTTTCTGTTAATAAGTTCTTTTGTAACCAAACTGGAGTCGTGGGCTTCTTCGATGCAGGCTCAGCAAGTGCAGCAGCAAGCCCAGCATCAGCAGATCACTGGAGCCAATGTCATTCTCAAAATGAATGATATTCAGCAGCTTTCAACAGTCGGTGAGTAAGAAAAATATATTATGGAAAGCCTTTATTATAAAATGTATATGAACATATAGGCCTACTTCAGTAGGCAATGGTATTTTCATTTGTCCAGCTTCCGATTGTGTTTCCCTGATTCTGATCTTGACGAATTATCCATCAGTGATATTCGTTACAAATAGGCCCATGTCTTCAGGAACGTAGCGAAGTAAGAAACATTGCCATTCATATTAAAATTAGGACTAAATGTGTGAAGACACACGTACATCTATAATGGTACATTACTTGTATATTCTAACATGTTGCACTTCGACGTGAAGAAAACCGCTATTACTCGTACACTGCAGATAGGCCTACATGGTTAACTATAAACTATGAAGTCTGGGATAAATTTAGAACACAATTACCGGTACCTTCCTTTCCCAAAATTCTAACGTTGTGCATGATGTGCATTCGACAAACACAGATAATTAAATCTGTAATTTTAGTGTATTACGATAAATTGTTGACAGTGAGGCAACCGTATACTGAAATTTGGTCCGAATTTAGAGATGTGCACAGAAACGAAGGAAAGAATGACATCCTTGGAAAGTTAGCAAGTTCAGAATTTCCAATCTTGTTTTAGAAGTTTGTACTAGTTGCGTAGTACGAATAGTAGACTATAGCGGGCACCGAATAGCGTAGCAAGCACATGGTTTTACTTTCCGACACCCAATAGTTTCCACAGAATAACCTAAACCTTTTCACCTGTTGTACGTAATAATGAAAGGATGTATCTGCTAATGAGACATGTAGCTAATTTAAGTAGAGCTATGCAAATTTTCTCGAGAGGTCCAGATGCAAATTTCTGGACAGTGGATGTTTGGGGGCCTGGACCGCACCAACAAGACAGCATTTTTAGTGCCAGTGGAGATAGAGATTATCGAAGGAGGTCGTATTTAGACATATGCCTAATTAACAGTCGTGTTTTACATTTAGGCCTAAATGATGACTTTTTCGTTCATGACCTCTGATATGAACAATACTGCGACGATACATCCATTACTACGTACGAGTGAAACTTGGATAGGCCTATTTCCCCACACTACACTCGTACTTAAAACATTGAAACTTTTCACATTTCTCGGACTCATGTCACTTAAATATCCCCTTAACTAACCCACTAGCCTTGTCATATACCTAGGCCTATTGCATTATTTAACCCATCTAACCCATAACGAAACGCAAATCAGACTTCAGTCCCATATATGGTGTTGGGAGATATCGAAGATTGGCCCTACGTACAACAGGTGATTAGGTAGTTACAGATTATTTAGTGGGAAGTATTGGGAGCCAGAGAGTAAAATCATGTGCTCAGTACTCTATAATATTATTAAGTACATAATTGTTAAAAATAAAATGATGCCTCCTGCGGTGTAGTTATTCTATAGAATTACCGAACATTGTTCCGCACTCATCTGATACACACGTTATTAATTTTCTCCATTTAACTAATACACCCAGTTCCACTAAAGTGACGCAAATATGTCGTATCAGAATAGCTTTTTATTTTGGAACGCTCTGATATTTGGTGGAGGGAGGGGCTGTATTTATGAAGATACTTGTGCAGAACGTGCATGTCAGAAATTTAGTTGTTCTATGAATTTTTCATGGACCCTGTATTCTGGATAGAGACGGGTATACAGGGTAACATCACAATCTAGAAAATAAACCAAAGAAAGGCCTAAGTCTTCAAGAAATTGAAACTACCGAGCAAGTATTTTTTTACTGTCTTAGAGTAACCGATGCCCCGATAACATCACATTCACACATGCGCACACATTACATGAAACTGCCTTGAAGATTGACCATTTAAATAGTCGTCGTCGTCTTCCTAACAAGTATTAGGCCAAGTGGCCTGTTACTGTCTCAAACTAGAATTTTCAGTCCATCTCTTCTTTGGACGGCCTAGAGATCTTTTGCCATACGGATGGTAATAAAGCAGTGCTTTTGGAATTCTGCATCGATTCATTCGTTCGAGATGACCCTTCCACTGAAGTTGATATTTGCTGATGAACTGCATAATGGGTTCTATTTGAAGTTCTTGCATTATGTCCTCATTTTTTTTATGATCCCAGCGAGTATATCCAGCTCTTGCTCTCATAAACCTCATCTCACTTGCTGTTATTCTACTGACATCTTTATTCTTCACAGTCCACGCTTCACTACCATAGCTTAATACTGGCTGCGCTAAGGTTTTATACAAGCCTATTCTTGTGTGCCTTTGTACTAGTGAAGGTTTCATGATTTTATTAATGATCCCCATGGTTTTGTTATATTTACATATTTTTTCAGCAATATCTACGTTATCATAAGGTGATAGTGTATAGCCAAGATAAGTAAAGGTATTTACTCTTTCTATTATTTTATTATTCAAACAGATTTTACTTGGTACAGGGAAAGTTAGTATAAAATTCGTCATTTTCTTCTTCTTTCCCTTCTCCTGGAGCATAGATGCCAATAACTGTAAGATAACCTCTTTGCAATTTTAATCGTAATTGAATCATTCGTTCATTCCAGTAAGAATAATGATCTACAACATGCCTGAAGCGTTTATGTATCATTACCATGATTCCAGCTCTGGCCCTACTCTTGCTGTCAACACCAGAATAGAACTGAAGGTAGTTTTCAGTTTCTTTAGATCCTTTCAATTTCTTTTTATTTTCCGAAATTACTGCTATTGAAATATTCTTCTTGGCTGAAATATCATCTAATTGATCTTCCTTGTGTGAAATGCCCTGTACATTCCAAGTTCTAAATTTTAAAATATTTTCTTTTTTCCATGTCTTGTCCTTGTTCTTGCCTGTGTCGTCATCGTTATAATCCATCCTTGTCATTCGAGGCTTCTGTTGAGACTTGAAAGCAATGTGAAAATGACGCTCAATGGGTTGCTAGCCCAGAGAGATGCAATTGGTGGGGTTTCCACCTATGCAGCATTTCCTCTGCATATGACATTTCAGTTATACCGCTGATACTCGGTCCCCAGAGCCTCATTCGTTCAAAACGGGTTGCACCACGGGAAGGTGAAGATGGGATTTGGGTAGCAACCCCCATTTAAATAGTAATGAAGATAAGTTACATAAAGATTCAGGGCGAATTACAGAGAAATGGTCAGTTCCCCAGTATTGCATCTCGAACATCTCGAGTGTTTCATTTGTAACAAGTAGAGGAGAAGGGAGGGGGGGTTGCTAAAACATTGCATAAAGAATACACAGGTAGGCCTAAGTAGGCCTGTCAGACTATTTTTATGTTGGAAGTATCTGTGGGTGCTAAATAAAACCACATGTTTATCACTATACATATTACAAAAACCAATTAACAAGCAGCATTTTGTCTCCTTTAGTGTAGCTTTTCTGGAGAATTACCTTTATTTTGTAAATTTTATTTCAATATTAAAATCTGTTTAATTAGAAGACTTTTAAGAACTTGCAGCAATTCAGTTAGTCTTACTGTGGCATTTGGGAGCTGTTGTTTATAATGGCTTAGGAGAGAATAGGCCAATATTGAAATTAAGTTACTTAGTTTAAGACTCTCTGATTGAGATTGTGGCTGATGTGTACATTTAGTACATCTCACTTGACAATGTGTGTCAGAGGAAGAACAATAATTGTTTCTGTACATCTGTAATATGTTGCTAGTCAGTGATGTATGCAATGGAAGGGGAAAGAAACTGGCCACCCTAACCCATCCCACCTCATTATCTTTTGGCTTAGTTGCCTCATGAGTGTCACTTATGAGGTTCAAATCTGTTTTCGTAGAGTTGACTGAACAACAGGACAATCATTTAAGAGACATGTTGGTTGTATGTGCTAAACTCTACCACTAGCCTAGGCCGTACAACATATTAATACAAGGAAAGGCAGCAGAAAGTAACCACATTATGCATGGGATGTCGGGGAACAGATTGCCTGCAATGCATTGCTCAACTCACCAGTAAGCTATAGCAGCACAGGCGGATGTTCAGTTTCATTATGGTAGACGTAGCCTAAATTATTAGTTAAGAGTTACGTAATGAATGAATTAATGAAGAACTGAAAACTGATGTAGATCATACTTTTCATCAAACCAGCTGTTGAAAATGATGTTCAATGTTCTCGATACAAACGTTGCAGCATGTTAAAAATTTCCGAAACATCGTATCTCCGCCTCTGAAATTTCAGATATCACTCATCTGATTTCATTCTCCAGGACACATATCGTTCTGAGTTAATGAGACCATGAAAGAAAATAGGCTAATGATTCTACGTGCAGTAATGGCACACCAAACACAGACTTTCTGATCATGAAGAGGAGTTTCATGCACTACATGAGAATTGTCAGTGTCCCAATACCTTGAATTCTGGGAATTCACATGCTCACTTGAACAGAAATAAGCTTCGTCTGTTATAAACTTAATTATGATCTTAAAATAATCCTACTCTTCAAATGTGTCACATTCGTCACATTACCTGTTACAAAATTCTTGAATTTATTTCATTCTTGATGAAAATGAGATAAGTGTAATGTTTAGTGCTTGAACTTTGTGTGAATTACTGTACATATAATTCGATAAGTATCCAGAATTCGCAAAAATAATACCTTTCTAATTGTACTGTTCATGCCCAAGTCTCAAACTATTGTTACATTTGTTACACAATTGCATTTGTGAATTACAGATAAAGAATGGAAATAAATGTTTATAACTTCCGTCATATTTTATTTTCCTTATTCTTAAAGAATAAATATCAAATAGAAATAAAGGATTTTAAAGTAAATGTGACACTGTTTATTCAGGTTTATATTGTAGGCTACCAGATGTCATATCTGTCTCTAGTGGAATGCATGATACATATAAGTGTAAACAAACACTGTGGAAAACAATGAAATGTCTCCAAAGTATTGTCTTTAAGTCCTTGAATACAATGGGAAGTAATTCCTGTGTTAACCCAGCACTTTGGGGTGCATACCTTCTTCATGAGTACAAAATGAAACAAAACAAAAAAAATTAGAAGATCACACTTCCTACATAAAAACTAATAGAATTCCCTGTAACAGGATGATATAATTTGGCAATCACATCACTATGCAGAGAACATATGAAATCTTCAAAACAGAATATCCTATCTTGTCATAAATCTTTCATCTTTCTGTGCACAGTGGTCAAACCAAATCTCCTTCAGAAACAAGAAACCTAGAAATACGTGTTTGTTCTGACACATCATTATTTTAGACTTCTAATAGAGGTATTGAAGTAAACAAGATCTCTGTATTTGGCCCACATCCAAAGTGAATTTCTTCAGTTGAATTGAATTCTATAAAGATCATATATATATATATATATATATATATATATAACTCTAGCAGTGCCTCTTACTAAGGATACTTTAGCAAATTTCAATAGGCCTGCTATGTTGTACTTGTCCTTCATGAAAAAAAAAGTTCAATATGTAGTCCATAAAAAATTCGCTGTTAGACATTTACACGTATAAACTCATTTTGATTGAGGACCGTTTTTGCAAAACTTGCTAACTGCAAAATTTGCAAAATTGAGATTTTGATAGATTCGTTAACATAAGGCAGGCCTCTACATGATGTTAAAGGCGTCTTAGTAAAATTTTATTATTTCTCTTCATTGTAGTGTGTCGAAGTGTGATCGTTTTTCCAAAACTTGCTTTCTGCTGTGTGAGAGTTACAGCAAAATTTTGTCTCCTGTAAAATTTAGTTTTTTCAGTTAGCAACTTTTGCAAAAACGGTCCTCAATTTCATGATTGTTCATAGAATGGTAATGCATAAAGATTCATAAATTAATATTGAAGTACCAAGTTTGGACTGCATAACTTTATCCATCACTCTGCATGATTAATATAGTTCAATTCTTTTTCCTCATTCTCAGGACTCTTGGAACTGGCACATCGTGAATATCAGGCAGGTGACTACGAAAATGCTGAGCGGCATTGTATGCAGTTATGGCGTCAAGAGACCAACAATACAGGAGTACTGTTGCTGCTTTCCTCTATACACTTCCAGTGTCGCCGACTCGACAAGTAAGTTTGCAAGAAACTTGTAAAATTTATTAGTAACATTATTTGTACCTGTATTTAATATTAAAGTCGTCATAGGTATGCGGTAAACAATCTTGTCTCTGGAAGCACATTGCACAATACTAGTCAGTACTGTGAACATATGCGTTTTTTAATATATATTTTTTGATTTATTTATATGTATATTTTTGTAAATTTTTAGTCATATTAATAACAATAAAATTACTTATACTGATTAATTTGCATAACTTCACAAGTGTGAAGGTGTGGTGAGGTGTACGATCATCCTCTCCTCTACTACTTCTTATAGTGACTGTTATTCGCCAGGTGGATGGTACATTGGATGATTAGATGTGCGCAGTGGAAGACTTTTAGAAATAAATAGTGTGAATTTGTATAACAGATATAATTAACAATAATGGATAACAATATAACATAAATGATGAATGAAATAACATATAAGTACGAAATTAAGTGAATGAAAATATCATAAGTTAATCTGAATAACTACCAAAGCAATGACTGAATCGTGGAGACTTTAACTACACTGGGTGAAGATACTTATAGGTCGTAATACAATCTAATACGCCCATTTCTCAATAATCAATTACTGACCTATTAATCATTTAGTCATTGAAACATTCTCTCAATATCCAACTAGATATAAACCTCAACATAAACGCCCAGTCAGTACACTAACTCATAACACATGGCCCATTCAATTACAGATAACATAAAATCTGATTAACCAAACTCAACGTACATATGAACTCAGTATAACCCAAAGAATTTACCCAGTACAAACTGTCACATGACTGATCACTATATAAATTACCGATTCCACATATGTCTCACATAAACTGTGCAGATAGCACTAACAACAATCTCTGTACTTTACAATAAAACAATGCCCAAGAGAGAGAGAGATACGATATATGATAAGTAACCGACGATAATTTCAAATACCAATGATCGTTTGAATAGCAACGGAAAGTCAATGCACTCGATTCCTGAATACCGGCATGGAAACCAATAATAACCAAAATGGAGTAGGAAATACTAGAATAGATAAATGAGTCCCATACAATTCTAGTTCATTAGAGCGTCTAATACGATGTAAGCCAAGAGATCGTAAACACTATGCTATCACCCAAACCGTCTTGGAACATCAAAACCTCACATATCAAATTATATTTCCTCACGTAATCCCCCATTACAATACAACCTCATATATCACAATACATCACTTCACGTAATGGCAATTACTTAACCCAAGACGTATCATCATGATTTCCATACACGAGAGAATATCACAATCCAAATTTGCCTACTCCAATGATTACAAATCTGATACAACTTAATGCCGCGCTAAATCCCAAGATATATTCATTTCAAACAAGGTTTCATATAATCCGTAAATACTCAAGTGAAATATAATAAGTAAACTCGCTTTCCCTCTCTCCTCATCTGATGTAATCAACCGGCCCATAGGATAATTTGGATAAGAAAATGAAGGGATTCGTAGCGCTATCTATAATATGTCGTCTGAGAGCGCTCTGTCGGACGAAGTGACGTACTAGATGAACAGCTACGATGTCAAGCACGGCTCACAAGAAATGTGCCTGATATCCTTATGCAGCTAAAACATAAAGGGCCGTATTCATAGACATTCTTAGCACGGGCTTCCGGTGGATGATCAGCGAACTAACGTTTTTCGTATTCATAAATCAGTGTTACCGATATGATATGATATGAATCCTGTACAAATAACCAGTCGATAGCCGGGGCTAGTTTAGCACGCTTGTAGCGATGGCTAGCGAAATGTCTATGAATAGCACCCAAAGGCACAGAGAGAGAAGGGACTAAGGAGAAAGGCACCGAACATATGTAAGGAAAGGAAAAGATTGAACAAACTCAAAGAAAGCTTTGGTTCTACCCTAGATCATATTGTGTGAATGCAAGAACTAGGTAACTTGATTTTTCATATTTTGTGACATTGCCTCTGTACTTATTTATTGCACTAAGGAATATGTCTCGTTTTCATTTACCTATTTGTTATATTGGAAAATAGATGTCGCTGGTATCGTTCGTTCAGTTACCAAGTTCTTGCATTACATTTTGTGCGATTTTTGCTATGCTATAAAAGAGGTAACTAAAAAACGCGAATTTCGAGTTACCTAGTTCTAGCATTCACATGACGATATATGCCCAGATTGCTTGGCCCTATAAGCTTTGACGGTAACAACTTTTGTCAGGTTTACTATGCTACTATCTACTTGTTACATAAGGAGTCACGTTATAACTCCCATTTGAATTGCATTAGCAACTGTACTGCCATCTTGTGTTCATTTATGGCGGATGGGTGGCGATCCGGGCAGTTGTTCTCTTCAGAGTGCTGCCGATTTTAACATAGGGATAAGCAATCTGTTACATATATGATCTAGGGTTCTACAGAGACTCAGCAAACATGAACCAAACATAAGGCCTTATTTTAGTTTACATGCTTCACTTCCACGTACTGTTGGAATGCATATGTAGTAGGGCAAAGCTTGTAGTATCTTAATATCCCCCATCATTTTCGATCATTGCACGACACTAATATTATACAAATTTTCTTCAGGTCAGCACACTTCAGCACTTTGGCCATCAAGCAGAATCCTCTATTGGCAGAGGCATATAGCAACCTTGGAAACGTTTACAAGGAGCGTGGACAATTGCAAGAGGCTTTAGAGAATTATCGACATGCCGTACGCCTGAAACCAGATTTCATTGATGGTTACATCAACCTGGCTGCTGCTTTGGTGGCTGCAGGGGACATGGAGCAGGCAGTTCAGGCCTATGTTACAGCTCTGCAATACAATCCAGTAAGTTAGCTGAAACATATTTGCTATTTATGAATCTCCAACAGATAAATTTGATTAATACAAATGTTTCTTCTTCTTCTTCTTCTTCTTCTTCTTCTTCTTCTTCTTCTTCTTCTGAGGAATCTAAAAGTTATTAATGTGTTTTACGGGTTTCCTTTGTTCAATATGTTCATTTGTTTGATTCTAAATTTTATAAAGGTGTTTTTTAACTTTGCTCTAGAGTATGCCATTAGGAAAGTCCAGGATAACAGAGAGGGCTTGGAATTGAATGGGTTACATCAGCTGCTTGTCTATGTGGATGACGTGAATATGTTAGGAGAAAATCCACAAACAATTAGGGAAAACACGGGAATTTTACTGGAAGCAAGTAGAGAGATAGGTTTGGAAGTAAATCCCAAAAAGACAAAGTATATGATTATGTCTCGTGACGAGAATATTGTATGAAATGGAAATATAAAAATTGGAAATTTATCTTTTGAAGAGGTGGAGAAGTTCAAATATCTTGGAGCAACAGTAACAAATATAAATGATACTTGGGAGGAAATTAAACGCATAATAAATATGGGAAATGGCTGTTATTATTCGGTTGAGAAGCTTTTATCATCCAGTCTGCTGTGAAAAAATCTGAAAGTTAGAATTTATAAAACAGTTATATTACCAGTTGTTCTTTATGGTTGTGAAACTTAGACTCTCACTCTGAGAGAGGAACATAGGTTAAGGGTGTTTGAGAATAAGGTGCTTAGGAAAATATTTGGGGCTAAGAGGGATGAAGTTACAGAAGAATGGAGAAAGTTACACAACACAGAACTGCACGCATTGTATTTCTCACCTGACATAATTAGGAACACTAAATCCAGACGTTTGAGATGGGCAGGGCATGTAGCACGTATGGGTGAATCCAGAAATGCGTGTAGAGTGTTAGTTGGGAGGCCGGAGGGAAAAAGACCTTTAGGGAGGCTGAGACGTAGATGGGAAGATAATATTAAAATGGATTTGAGGGAGGTGGGATATGATGATAGAGAATGGATTAATCTTGCTCAGGATAGGGACCAATGGCGGGCTTATGTGAGGGCGGCAATGAACCAGTCAGTAAGTAAGTAAGTTTGAAATGTAGTAAGGATGCTACATAGGATATGTATTATGGTGCAGATAACATATAATTGCAACTTAGATGTGTCCATTTTTTTAGTAAAATATTTGACACAGCATAAAACTAATTAGATGGGAAGACTGGTAAATGTTTGTATGTATGAACAGTACGATTGAATTGATTGCTGACATTTGTCATTCATGTTTACATCGAGAGGGGTGATAGCGGATAAATTGTTCATAAATTGTAAGAGTAGTGAAGTGTATTCATTATCTCCCATACCCAACCTGTTGTGCAACATGATTTTACTAAGAGATGTTCTCTTAATCGAATATTAATATGAACACAGCATTGAAATAAAGGTTCAGAGGCAGGGGCAGCCTGTAATCTGAACTGACCAGGGAGAGTTTCATAAGCTTTTCTACAATATTTTAAACCAGGCCTACATTGTAGTCTTTAAAGAAATGTAGCTGAGTTTATGTTGATGGCCTTGGCGAGAATAAAATCCGGAAAAAAGAAATGACAATGAATATAAAATAGGCCTACTTTAATGATTATGTTGTTAATGTAATGAGAATATTAAAGATGATAAAATCTTGAATTGTGAAGTAGAAGTGGAATGGAATTTTATCATTGTATCTATGTAATCCAGTTGAATTATTTGATTCAATTTTAAGTTACATTTCTGATTATTTAAACACGCAGGTACCATGAATGATGATAAAGGGACTTAATTCTGGAAATAGTACTGTGTCTTTGGGACAGGACTCAGAACTTTATTTTCCCTCTGAAAAAAGCTACAATAAGGACTTCATTGCCTTTCAAAATCCTTAATTGGATGGATTTAAATCTGTGAACCTCAAATCCAATTGCCAGTATGGTAATGACGACACCACAGACTACAAATTCGAATGTATATGGTATACTTCACTATTTCAAAATTATTGAAATAATTGGATAGAAATATTTTCTGTAGTGTAAACTTGGGTCCAGAGCTGAATAAACACCTTTTTTGGACCCCTGTCAATAAAAGAAAAATGAGGTCCTCCCATGCCATACCCAATGTTCGATGTTGATGATATTTACACAAACACCGATTTTGAGGTTTGAAGTAAATAAGCCATTTTGTATGGTGAAGGAAATCTCCAAAACAAAAAATGACAATTCACACATTTTGATGTAGCAAAATCATGTACTTAGGTACTTTGTCATCAAAGTTAATATTTCATAAAGTAGCATGTTTACGTGGTTTAGCCTTGACTGTGCCATGTTGTTTCTTAATTATATTTAATTTTAATTCTGAAAATGAAGGTTCTCCACATATATTAGTAACTATGCATAATTTTAAAACACACTTTTGCTCTGAATGGCTCATATAAACTAGGCTAATGATTCGGTCGTTATTATACAAATTTAAATGACATGAATATATATTTTGCCTGTAAATGTATATACGAAGAACAGAGAGATTGAGAGAGAGAGAAAAAAACAAAGAGAAAGTAGGAATTGTATTTTGTATATTATTTATTTGAGCCATTCAGAGCAAAAGTGGTGTAAGTCAAAATTTGACTTATATGTAGATGACATATTTCAGAAGACTTCTATTGAATTCTAATAATAAGTGCAGTAAATGTGAAATATGCAGTCATTCACAGTTTTTGTTAAGAATTCAAAATCTTCTGATAGATAATCAGCATGTTCAATTGAATACTCCTTAGATAACCTTGAAATATTTATATCACTTTGCTATCAGTCATTAATTGCACCTTGACCTTGCACTTGAACTTACATGTGAACTTCGCATACATATTAGTAACATCATGAAATAATTTCTTGCCATGGAACTAGTCTGCAGCACATATAAGGATCATTTTCAAATTTATACAGATGGATCTCTAAACCCTAATGATGGGACATCAGGAGCAGGGTATTATATTCCAAAATATCAAGAAAGTTACTTCATACCATGTTCATCCTCCTCCATTCCCGGCACTGAATTGCTAGCTATTGATGCTGCTCTTCAGTGTGTTACTCAAATTTCTGAAAAATCTATTTGCATACTTACCGAGTCCAAGGGGGCCTATATTTAATATAATTAAATATGTACCAAACCTATACGTACATAGAATTATTCCAATTCAGAAACAACTAAGTAAACTAAAAAAACTCCAAAAGAAATTATTCAAATCAACTTTACAGGGAGTTATACCTGAAATCTTGATTTGCATAATACACGTCACTGTTCGTTAACAGAAAACCACAATTTAAGTCATACGGAGTTAGTGTGCACTCGAAGTTGGTTGCTTGACTGTTGTCAGCCCACTTTGAGGTCTGTGGATATAGAGGGAAAAATTGGATCGGTGTCGGTTAGAGTTCCCGGGTAGCTCAGTGGTAGAGCATTGGTACGGTAAACCAAAGGTCCCGGGTTCGATACCTGGCCCCGGAACAATTTTTCCCTCGAAATTATTCAAATCAACTTTACAGGGAGTTATACCTGAAATCTTGATTTGCATAATACACGTCACTGTTCGTTAACAGAAAACCACAATTTAAGTCACACGGAGTTAGTGTGCACTCGAAGTTGGTTGCTTGACGGTTGTCAGCCCACTTTGAGGTCTGTGGATATAGAGGGAAAATTGGATCGGTGTCGGTTAGAGTTCCCGGTAGCTCAGTGGTAGAGCATTGGTACGGTAAACCAAAGGTCCCGGTTCGATACCCGGCCCCGAACTATTTTTCCTCGAAATTATTCAAATCAACTTTACAGGGAGTTATACCTGAAATCTTGATTTGCATAATACACGTCACTGTTCGTTAACAGAAAACCACAATTTAAGTCACACGGAGTTAGTGTGCACTCGAAGTTGGTTGCTTGACGGTTGTCAGCCCACTTTGAGGTCTGTGGATATAGAGGGAAAAATTGGATCGGTGTCGGTTAGAGTTCCCGGGTAGCTCAGTGGTAGAGCATTGGTACGGTAAACCAAAGGTCCCGGGTTCGATACCCGGCCCCGGAACAATTTTTCCCTCGAAATTATTCAAATCAACTTTACAGGAGTTATACCTGAAATCTTGATTTGCATAATACACGTCACTGTTCGTTAACAGAAAGCCACAATTTAAGTCACACGGAGTTAGTGTGCACTCGAAGTTGGTTGCTTGATGGTTGTCAGCCCACTTTGAGGTCTGTGGATATAGAGGGAAAAATTGGATCGGTGTCAGTTAGAGTTCCCGGTAGCTCAGTGGTAGAGCATTGGTACGGTAAACCAAAGGTCCCGGGTTCGATACCCGGCCCCGGAACAATTTTTCCCTCGAAATTATTCAAATCAACTTTACAGGGAGTTATACCTGAAATCTTGATTTGCATAATACACGTCACTGTTCGTTAACAGAAAGCCACAATTTAAGTCACACGGAGTTAGTGTGCACTCGAAGTTGGTTGCTTGACGGTTGTCAGCCCACTTTGAGGTCTGTGGATATAGAGGGAAAAATTGGATCGGTGTCGGTTAGAGTTCCCAGGTAGCTCAGTGGTAGAGCGTTGGTATGGTAAACCAAAGGTCCCGGGTTCGATACCCGGCCCCGGAACAATTTTTCCCTCGAAATTATTCAAATCAACTTTACAGGGAGTTATACCTGAAATCTTGATTTGCATAATACACGTCACTGTTCGTTAACAGAAAACCACAATTTAAGTCACACGGAGTTAGTGTGCACTCGAAGTTGGTTGCTTGACGGTTGTCAGCCCACTTTGAGGTCTGTGGATATAGAGGGAAAAATTGGATCGGTGTCGGTTAGAGTTCCCGGGTAGCTCAGTGGTAGAGCGTTGGTACGGTAAACCAAAGGTCCCGGGTTCGATACCCGGCCCCGGAACAATTTTTCCCTCGAAATTATTCAACATTTTTTTATCCAATTTAATAAACCCTATTTCACCCTGAGGTATATTAGGGTTATAGTTGGCATCAAAATATATATTTTATAACCAATAAACAATAGTAAAGTGATAACATAAAATAGTGGTCACAGACAATTTACATGACTTATGTAGAAGCATGCACATTAGTGAAAGAATGGGTCCTGTTAAAGATTAATGAGATGTTTGAGGAATAATCAATATAAAAGGTATACAAGAATGTCTAACCGTTTCAGAGTAAATCACGATCTTAAAAAGATAATCAATAGTAGATTAATAAAACAAAGTTTCACTTTTACTTTCAAATTAATACTTAATTCATGAACAATGAAACAGTTAAGAGTAAGAAAGAGATATTACAAGCAATGATTTACAGTTACAAGTTACATACATGATTCAGGTACAATTAAAATATAACACAAGTAATGACTTACAACTAATGAATACCGAAATTCTTGAAGGGCAATATATAATGGTAGGGCAATACAAAAGATTTAAAAACAAATGTGAACAGTACAGTAAAGGAATAGTAGAAAAAATGACTTAAGATTACAAATTAAACACATTCTTTTTAAAGCAATAGGTAACAACAAAGAGATACTAATAACAATACACTGACTGTAGTTACAGATTAAACACATTATTTTTAAAAAACAAACAAGCAAAGGATTAATAGCTATTTTCAGGCATCATTCAAAGGGACCATGACTGTAATTCACATCTTCTTGACGTTATTTCGTTTATTATTTTGTGTTTCAATCTATTTCAATTTGTTATTTTTCACTGTAACAACAAAATATGTTTCATAAAGCCTCAAGACATTTAATCTATACTTATTGTATCACAGTACTTTTTGTCAATGGCAACCTGTAATGGTTATAGGAAGAAATATATATAAATAAAAATAAAATAGTTATTAAACACATTATTTTAAAAGCAATAAATAACTATATTAAGAAATGACTTGAAATTTACGAATTAAATGCATTATTTACTAACAACAATTGGCAATAAGGTGGTATTACAAGAAATGGCTCAAAATTGGAAATTAAATATATAATTAAAAAAATAAATAAATAAATAAAACAATAATACAATAGTATGCGAAATTGAAGACTTACAGTTTCATAATAGTTGATTAGAACTAATACGATTTTCCCCCCAGAATAATTTAACATGTTACAGTTTCACGAATATTCTCTTCAAGAAGGACATGAAATACTTATATGATTTGGAGTTGGTAAGTATATTGGCTAACGGTTTGGTAAATGTATAATTTAAAGTTCAATGGATACCTAGTCATTGTGGTATACCTGGAAATGAGACAGTCGATAACATTGCAAAGCAGGCAACATATTTGCAACCAAGTTCTCTTCAAGTGATATTTCTATCCAGTATCTCATTTTACAAACTTATAGATCAACATTTGGCTTTCTTCTGACAAAGGAAAAATTTTACAGTCTGTACAGAAGAAACTAAATGTACAAAAACTTGCCCAGACATGTTCAAACATTTTTAACAAGAGCCAGAACAGGCCACATTGTCACACAATTGTACCTACATCGATTTCACCTTTCTCATAATCCTATTTGTCTGTGGTGTAATAATCATGAAGATCTGTAACATATTCTTTTATACTGTCCATCCATAAACCACATAAGAAGTAAATTAAAATCATCAGTACCAGTTGCAGAAAACAGAGCTCTGCAGTATATATTGACTACACCCCACCTCTGACTACTAGCAACAGACATCTATAATGGATACCGATCAAAATACCCCTCATTTCTAGTGAAAAACTGAAACTGAATGGACTACAGTGGAATGTAGTGGACTTTATGTTGTCAGCAAGCAGCTGGAACGTTAAAGAAATCAATCAAGGAGGAAATTCTAAATAAGATTGAACAAAAATTATTAATTTTAAAACCAAATGGCGATTTTTTTCATTGATTCTTTTAATTTTGAGATAACTTCAGCACGAATTTTATTTGCTCCATCCTTGACATTTCGTGATATGGTCTTTGAATGTGGAATACCATAAATAGCTCCAACATCAATCATTGTCTGTGTTTAAGCATTTCTTAAGATACATTAATGTAAAAATGTTAAGCAAAATGAACATGTAGATTTGGTTTATTTTTATTAAATACTGTGTCTGAAATAGATTGTCTGTTTTTTTTTTTTTAATTTGACATGCAACATAAAATCTCTGTTTTTTTATGCACTCACATATTTACTAAGCTACATTAAACATTTTCGTTACTGATACAATGAGTTTAACAATATAGATGCTGAATAACATTATTGATAATACGAAGCATTACTTCATTTAAAGAATTGTGTTATTTAAAAATTATGTTTCCTTGTTTAAATGTTCAAATACTTGCTAATTTTCATGCTATCTGAAATAAACACAAAATGGTAACCTTCTTAGGTAGACTTTTTGAGTATCATGCATTAAAAGGTGATGTAATTGTAGTGCAACAACCTTGAGCACTTGCGGCTGACCGAGTAAATGTTTCACCCAATCAGCTATAAATTCTCGACTGTATGTGTTCGAGCATATCATTTCCCAGCTGCCTTCTTCACAACCGAGGATTGATCGGCAAGCTCAGTCGCCATTTTCAAGAGAATGGAGATGTGAGAAAAAATATCTTTCACTGTTGAAAAAATATCGAATTTCACCAATTTTTTTTAGTATGTAAAAGTACTTAAAGGTTTATGTCTCCCCTTAATCGCCAATCCTACCCCATTCTCTCTTCATAGAATACTGCATTCCATTCCGTTGTATTCTGTCAGTAGCTCATAAGAAGGTCGTGAAGAGTTCTACAGCAAAGTAGTATGTGCAATGAGTGTAAAAATCTATTGATTTTTACAAATAACTGGCAGCTGTACATGGATGCGAGAAAAAATATGAATCCACTTAACCGATTTTAAAAAGAATGTTTTAGCCCTTTCTAGGTCTTAAAGTTCCATTTAGCGCTTTTTTAGGTTCAATAAGATTCACACATTACAATCTTGTGAACTTCAAACACAAAAGTATGTTGAAATTTTCTAATTAATATGCAATGAAAAAAATAGGTTAAAACCTAAGAATCTGGTTCCTAATGATCGTGATCGAGTGATTACTTATACCATTGACAAAGAAGGCTGCCCAACTTGCATGTGTTTTTTATGCACTCAACAACCAAAACATTTCATGAAGTAGAAGTGATGACTCGTGGCTCAATACAAAAAATTAGTATCCTGTGGTGTACTTTTCAACTTTTATTTGATAGCTCAGTTTTTTCATTTTGAAATTTTAAGCTAAGTTTGTAGAAAAAAAACTAGAATATTTTATAGAACCGTCTTAAAATTATTTTCAGTGGATATTCTTATAAATATAATAAAACTACTTTAGAAAGTAGGCCTATATGCAGATACCAGCATTCAAATTATTTGCTCTGTACATCCCACAAAAACTTATTAGGACTAACAGAGTGGTAGAGGAACAGAGAAGGCCTGACGACCTTATATCTACCAGGTTACATAAATAAATAAACACATATGGTCTTACTAATAAAAACTCTATATACAGACGTTTAACTGTCATACTTATACAATGAGTAGCTCGTTTATAAGTCGTGTGTAAATTCCTTACTAATAATCACTACATACGTCGTGTATGTCACACAGCTACGTCATAGTTTCGTCATTACTTCATTACGAAAGGCAATAGAATATCTGAGGTTCTCTATTGCGCTCTAGTGTGCCATGTTAAGAATCGATAGTACAACTGGCTCTAATCGATTACCACACTACATTTTGGTCAAAGAGTACAAGCTACAGCAATAATATTCTACTTATTCTGTGCTCTTTGGTGTGTTCTTCTGTGGTTACAAGGCATCCATCATCATAAAATGACAGTCGATACGAACAGCTGTTAGAGGGGCGGCCATTTTTTCTCTATATACAAAGCTTAAACAAGGGATTTCGTATATATAACTACTGCAAAGCAATTCCCATTGTATAGTTACAGCCTGTTTATACGTCCATAGCTTATTCATGGTTTATAAGTACCGTTTTTCTGTCTCAACCCTGCATAAGTCTCGTATAAAAACTATACACGGTTTATTAGTAAGACTGATAATGTTTGTTTGGAAAAGGTAAATTCATAAACTGTAAACTTTATGAAGCTCTGAATAAAAGATAAACATTATTTTATATTGTAAACAATTGGGATAAAAAGAAACAACCAGAAAACGAAAGAAATAACAGACAGGTTCAACAAATATTGTTTTAAATAATTGTGAATACTTTGTTTAAAATGAGTGTATGTGCTCATGGGCGTGAGCGTGGGTGTGTGTGTGTCAATAATTAGTTCGATTAATTAAAATCTGGCTCAGTGAAATGTACAACAGAGTCCATATAGGCCAATTTCCGTCTGATGCTTTCCAATTCACTCCAGGCTAAAGCAAGGAATTGCACTATCACCTTTACCTTTTAACTTTGCTCTAGAGTATGCCATTAAAAAAGTCCAGGATAATAGAGAAGGTTTGGAATTGAATGGGTTACATCAACTCCTTGTTTATGCGGATAACGTGACTATGTTAGGAGAAAATCCACAAATGATTAGGGAAAACACGGGAATTTTACTTCTAGCAAGTAAAGATATATGTATGTTTGGAAGTTAATCCCGAAAAGACAAAGTATATGACCATGTCTCGTGACCAGACTATTGTACGAAATGGAAATATGTTGTTGTTTTCTAATGCCAGGCGTTTGACAATAAAGTCATTTGACCCCTTGCACTCCAATATTTTTCAAAAGTATTATCATGGTCAGCCACTGAAGCACAGATTTTGAGGTGAAATGGAAATATAAAAATTGGAAATTTATCCTTTGAAGAGGTGGAAAAATTAAAATATCTTGAAGCAGCAGTAACAAATATAATGATACTTGGGAGGAAATTAAATGGAAAATAAATATGGGAAATTCCTGTTATTATTCGGTTGACAAGCTTTTATCGTCCAGTTTGCTCTCAAAAAGGGTTGAAAGTTAGAATTTATAAAACAATTATATTACTGGTTCTTCTGTATGGTTGTGAAACTTGGACTATCATTTTGAGAGAGGAACAGAGGTTAAGGGTGTTTGAGAATAAGGTGCTTAGAGAAATATTTGGGGCTAAGAGGGATGAAGATGCAGGAGAATGGAGAAAGTTACATTGCACAGAACTGCATGCATTTTATTCTTTACCTGATGTAATTAGGAACACTAATTCCAGACGTTTGAGATGGGCAGGGCATGTACCACATATGGACAAGTTCAGAAATGCTATAGTGTTAGTTGGGAGGCTGGAGAATAAGAGTTTTGGGAAGGACGAGACATAGATGGGAGGATAATATTAAAATTGGATTTGAAGGAGGTGCAATATGATGGTAGAGACTGAATGAATCTTGCATAGGGTAGAGAACGATGGCATATGTGTGTGTGTGTGTGTGTGTGTGTGTGTGTGTGTGTGTGTGTGTGTGTGTGTGTGTGTGTGCGTGTTTGTGTGTGTGCGTGCGTGCGTGCGTGCGTGCGTGCGTGCGTTTTTTTTTTCTCCCCCTTGCTGCAACATACTGCTTACAAAAGTAATATTACATGTTTTAGTTTTCTTTTAGCTGAATGTTCTAACTTAGCAGAGGTGGTTAAAGTTTATTCACTTTCGAAGTTGGAGGTGATTGATTTATTTAATGTTGGTAGTGTTTAATTTTTTTAATCCTTTTTTGCCACAACTTTCAAGCGATAGAATAGCCTATGCGATTTCAGACTTGCATCTGCAGGTAAGATTGCCAAACTGGCACCATGAACATCTGTGCCAGGTGCAAGCAGTGCTGTTAATGATGTTAACTGGCTTTGTGGATGTGTAGGAATGAGTGCACTTTTTGGCTGTCCTTGTTTATTATTTTCTCGTGAAAAATCTGTGTGGAATGATACAGATTATATTGATTTAAATACGAGGGGGATCCAGGAAATAACAACCATTCGCGCATACCCGCCGCACAGCTGACTCCCTTCCTTGTTTGAAGGTCAACTGGCTTCCTTAACATGTGTTCTCATAATGTTGTGAGTACTGGTTGCAACAAGTCGCCATTGTGCATTTTGTGTTACTTCAAAATGAACGACGTGATTGATAATCCCGCCGACTGTGAAGTGAGGAGTGTGATTCGATTTTTGAATGCCTGACATTTGAAACCTGCAGAAATTTACCGGCAATTGAAAGAAGTGTATGGTGATACTGTAATGAATGAAAGAAATGTGAGAAAATGGTGCGAAATGTTCAACAATGGGCGAACAAATGTCCACGATGAAACTCGACCCAGACGCCCATCACTCATCACAGAAGACCTGAAGACTAAAGTGAACGACAGAGTCTTGCAAGACAGGTGCACATCACTCGACGAATTGCATATTGCCTTTCCTGACATTTCTCGTTCTTTGCTTGGTGAAATTGTGTCGCAACATCTTGGCTACCACAAAATCTGTGCACGATGGGTTCCACGGCAACTGAGTGACCAACACAAAACTCAGAGAATGGCCTCAGCATTGACATTCTTGATGCGATATCACACAGATGGAGACGCCTTTCTTGATCAAATTGTGACTGGTGATGAGACCTGGGTGTCTCACAACACCCCAGAGACCAAGTGCCAATCACATCAGTGGCATCATCCCTCATCACCCAAGAAACCGAGAAAATTCAAACAGACTCTCTCAACACAAAAGTCATGGCTACTGTCTTTCGGGATCGCAAAGGTGTTCTTTTGCTGATTTCATGCCAAAAGGCACTACGATCAATGCAAATCGTTATTGTGAGACTTTACGAAAACTACGGTGAGCCATCCAAAACAAGAGGCGAGGAATGCTTTCGAGAGGAGTTGTGCTTCTTCACGACAACGCCCGCCTGCACTGCTGCTTTAACTCGAGAATTGCTGGATCAATTCGGTTGGGAAATCTTTGATCATCCGCCCTATAGTCCAGACCTTGCTCCTAGCGATTTTCACTAAGCTGAAAGACTTTCTGGGTGGTACGCGTTTTGGAAGTGATGAAGAGATGAAGAAGACAGTGAACACCTGGCTTAATGAACTGGCGGCAGAGGAGTATAACACGGGAATTCTAAAGCTAGTGAACAGATACGACAAATGTTTAAATGTAGGTGGTGATTATGTAGAGAAGTAAAGGAAGCTTCAGTTATGTAACAGACTTTGTTTTTTCAAATAAATATATATTTTTTTAATTATTACAACAAAACGGTCGTTATTTCCTGGATCCCCCTCGTACTTATTTAGAATAAACTATTCAGCTTCCTCCAAGTGGAGGCTGCCTAGAAGACAAAGCTTACCATAAAATTGTTTTTTTTTTAATAAGTGGTAAGTGAACAGTTATAATGGGGGGAAAAAAAGAGAAGGAAAAGAAAAAGAAATAATTGAAAACGATTAAACAAATCATCATTAATTCCAAAAGAAACATAAAATCTTTCTATAAGGTGATCGCAGTCCTCTATTCAGCACTAGTTGCAGGACCCAACGTAAGTGAGCAGATCACCTTAGGAAAGAAATGAGTCTGTTCAAGTGTAGAGATGGTTTCTTGAAACTTTTATAGATCCCTTCACTGCAGACAGATACTTCAGTAACAAGAGTTTGTCCTAGACCAAACTGCTTGCAAAAATGCTCGAATCTTTTTGTGATGGTCCCTTTAGCCCCAATGAGTAATCCAATAACTTCGAAGGATGTTAGATATTTTTGTTTATAGTGTGGTATAGTGGCGTTGTATATATCGCATTTTTCCTGATTTGCCTCAGCAGGTTGATTATCATATGTTCCATCAGACCTAGGAAACGACACAAAGACTGCAAGTCACAATAAGTGTGGAAAAACAACTGCATTTCTTTGGCAAAATCCAAAGTATATTAAAAGTATTTATTTCAGTTACTGACTTCACAACGTATGTTTAAGGTGTTAAACCTTTACATTACATGTTTAAGAGTTGTATAAACGTTTTCGTTTGTCAGGGCCAACATCATCAGATACGACGTACGTTTCGGTAATATCAATAATCTCTACATAATTTCTACAAATACAATACATATTTACTGAACCTTATTAAAATCAACATGGTTATGATACATTTTGACATTCTTATATGACAGCCCTTATTGTCAATTATTTAAAATACACGTGTAAGTTGCAAAGTATATATGTTTGCAAGTCTTCACACATGGAATAATGAAGTAACTTGATGTAAAAGAATAAAAATAAAAATAATAAAATATAAAACTAAGGTAGAAATGTTGTGAATGTGAAGAGTTGCAAATTACAGTATTTGAATACATTTATTGTATCTATCATGGTGTGTGTCTCATTATATCTTGATTGTTATTTCAAATTAATATGATTGCCTTATAAATGCTAATATTATAAATTGGGTTGTTTAATGTTGATAGTAATATACATTTAATTTGACGATGATGCTGTTCTTCCAATCTGGAAATAATTGAATTCAATAAGTTGATGATCCAACTTTAAACAATTTTGAATTTAATTTGTGTACTGTATTAAATGGATGGAAACTTACATGGTGATGTGGGATCAGTATCCAATACTATAATCGTAATAAGCTGTATAATAAGGCTCAAGTCAGGTGTCAGAATTAACTGGAAAAGATCAAAAGTTAATTAAATTACTATTAATAACGTTAATGAAACAAGCTATTTGACAGTATCATATGGATTTCAATGAAGATCAAAATTCGGTGCTGTTATTTAATAATTACGAGGATGAAATAGTAAGTAAAATCCTAACCTCAAGCCCATACAAATTATCTTTCTGTCACAAGAAGTGACAGGTTCATACTTAAATGAGGAAATTTGAGACAAAGTGAGATCGAATTGTAAGTCTTTTGCATTTCCGCATGACCATGACTCCATTGAGAATCGAACCTGCTTCTGACTTCACAGCGTTACGTCTTAATGACTGTGGTAATGCGTGCCCCAAAATATACAATTATTTACGTCTTTATTGCAACAATCACAATAAACTATATCACCATCTGTCTTTAGAAATTCCTTTTGCTCAATCCATTTTGACATTTCTCTTCTTGCAGTTCTGACAGTAGCTATAGCAAACTTCACAATTCGACACAAAAGTATACAAAATTTCAGTTTGCAAGCATGCTGCTTCTGCCTTTCCTTTTTTCAATATTTTGACCTCTGGCTAGTAATGAGCTAGAGGTGGAGGTTGAAAATTCCAGTGTAACAAAGGGAAAGACTAGTGGAAGGTCCAAAGACAGTTATCAGGTAAGATGCCACGAAACCATATTACTGGTAGTTTTTTCTTAATAGACAAATAACGTGAAAATACCAGATTCTATGAAGCAACATTCATAAAATGCACTATTATGCAAGTTAACATAATATATGCACTAAATCAAGAAAAAAACATGATATGCAATATAAAAGACTAAGCCAAAACATGCACGGAAAAAGTGCTGTTATTTGGAATTGATGTTATAATATTTAGTTCAAGAAGTGTAATAAAAACATGTATTTGCATGGAAATTCGGGCTCTACACATAACTAATCAAAGGCTGTTTGTCAATATTATTATGATAGACTGAACACCTTAATTGACCCTACTCATGTTTCCAGTCCACACCCGTGGAGTAACGGTCAGCGCATCTTACCGCAAAACCAGGTGGCCCGGGTTCGATTCCCGGTCGGGGCAAGCTACCTGGTTGAGGTTTTTTCTGGGGTTTCCCCCCAACCCAATATGAGCAAATGCTGGGTAACTTTCGGTGCTGGACCTCGGACTCATTTCACCAGCAGATAACCTAAGATGTTGATAAAGCTCCGTAAAATAACCTAACCTCATGTTTCCAACCTCATCATAAGCCTATCCTCGAAGATTTACAATGCTTCTGTATTGTTTTACTTAACACTGTTTATTCCCTAAAATACCACCGTTTTGTGTAATTTTGATGTAAAGACTTGAAATTTTATTTTATAGGAATGCATAATTTTTTTTTGTGATACTGAGTACGGATAAAAGCCCTCCAGCGGTTTGAAATGGATGAACAGACAAACAAGCCAAACCTCCCCCCCTTTAACAGAATTGATGAAAACGTACCCTTTTCCCTAATTATGGTATTCGAAATTGACTCTGAGCACCACCGTTATTCTGTACTTCGTAAAATGGAAACCTAGAAGGTCGTAGTTATAATGTTTGATTGCATTCATGTAATGAATGAAGCATCTATACTAATAATAAATCTGTAGCCGAAATTTTTCTGGTAATTTTCGATTTTCCAAAAATAATTGGTCCTAACATATATAATTAACCACCCTGAAACCGAAAATCGCTTTTTTTGAAATTTTTGTTTGTATGTCTGTCTGTTACCTTTCCACGCGATAATGGCTGAACGGATTTCGATGAAAATTGGAATATGAATTAAGTTCGTTGTAACTTAGATTTTAGGCTATATGGCATTCAAAATGCATTATTTAAAAGGGGAGTTATAGGGGGCCTGAATTAAATAAATCGAAATATCTCGCTTATTATTAATTTTTGTGAAAAATGTTACATAACAAAAGTTTCTTTAAAAATAATTTGCGATAAGTTTTATTCCTTGAAAAATTTTGATAGGACTGATATTTAATGAGATAAATGAGATTTAAAATTAAAATAACTGCCATCTAAGGCTGTATAATGAAATAAAAAATAACTTCGTCTATAAGGGGCCTTGGACAGCAACAATCGAAAGCTATGAAAGATAGCCTATCTGTGTTTGTATGAAGTAATATCGGAAGCTAAATTAACTGTTTTGTATAATTAATTATTATTTCACCATTGGAAAGTGTAGTTTCTCTAGATGGACATAATGCTATAATGTTATTACAGTAATTTCTGATACGTATTATTATATAATATGATTTAAGTTATTTGAAGGGTTCAGAACCATAGTGGGCCAAACGCCATTTACTGAATACGTAGAAAAGAAGGGTTAAAATTAAGTTATTACCATAATTCAATGGAAACATATAGCAAGTAAAATAAAGTATAGACATTAAATCTAAATGATGTCAGTGTTCATTAAACTATGGTTGCATGTAATAACAATTAAGGAACATGTTAAAGGAATTGTCATTGCACCAAATGAGTGTTCTCTGGACCGAAATGATCGCATTTTAATTATTTAAACACAATTTAAATTAAGTAACATATTAAACGATTTATCCTTCTATCAAACACGAATGTTCCCTGGATCAAATGTCCTATTTTAATTATGTAATTACTTAATATTTATTTCTAACGGGTGCAGTGGAGCGCATGGGTACGGCTAGTCATTAAATACAAATGTTTATAATTAAAGACACTTCTTGTTTAATACGAAAGTTACTCAGCATTGAAGGTAGTGATCATAATAACCTGCCTTATGTTATGATTCTAATTTGTGTCTATACAGACGAAGTACAAAATCTTCATTCAGAATAATATTGGATCCCAGATGTCCGTAATATAATAAGCAACACTTACTATAGCTAAAATATTCTAGAACTTCTAAGTGCACTTCAATTTCGGCCAGTGCAGTGGTCTAACATGACTATGAGTGAAATAAAAGATGATTTTTAAATAGGAATCCAACCCCATCAACAATTCTGTGCAGAGTGATCCTTGTAGTTATATTGCCATTTATTGAGTTCATTTTTAGAAAACTACTAGTGGCTTATGCAGCAAATGCTGCAAACTAAGTTCATTAAATGTTCAAATAAAAATTTTTCAGATTTATTTTCAGTGAAAAATACCAGACATTTTGAAAGTTATTTGCTTCCATAATAATGTAACATACTCCCTCTGAATGTTTTTTATACCAAATACATTTTCTTGAACCTTTCCACCTTCAGTTTTTGAGTTTCAACGCTAAAACGCAAGTAAAAATGCCAGGACAATCAGTGGGTTTTTCATGTGGGAATAAAGCAATAGCTATGTCAGGTCATTGTGGATTGTTGAAAGTTAAAAAAGTCAGGTTTGCTATGCTTTCAACAATAGACATAGCATCTTGGTATAGCTGCTGGATGTAGAGCTTGAAATGTAGAGGGTAAAATCATTTTATCCTGCTATGAGATCTTGCTGAAATCATCGGGAGACTACAACATTTTGTAGGCCTCTTATTTTATCAGTAAATAATACCGTCTTTCCTTAGGAGCTGCAATTTTTGCGCTATTTCGACCCAATACCGAAGAGAATGACGTATATAAATATTTACACCACACTGCCATTAGGTATTGAAAAAGACCAACCCCACTTGATTAATAATTATAAATATAGTTTTGATTTTAATAACAATATTATTATCTTACGCAAGTTTTGTAGTTATATAATTTATTTATTAATATCTTGGCATTAACTATAATAATATTTCATTTCTGATGGTAATGTCATCAAACCACCTCATGTTTTGTAGATTTTAATATCCAATACACAGCTGTACTCAAATAATTACACGCCGCAGAATCAGACCTGTAAATTATTTTTAATAATTCTTGAAGTTTTAAATAACCAATTGAATATGAACTCTAAATATGTCAGCAATCCTGCAGGTCATGGCCTTTGTGTAATAGCCCATTGTTTATTGTAGTGTGTGTTTTGTTTTATTCTGAAATGCAGTTAGTTCTCAAAACTGACGAAAGATGGATTTAGGAAAATTATGTAGGAAAACTAACGCTTCACTGAAAGTTAATATTTTTCTGAAAATCCTTGGATGCCAAGCTTCAAAATGACGGGTCACTCATTAAAATCCGTTCAGCCGTTTTTCCGTAATTTCCATTACCAGTTCAAATTATATATATAGATTTTGTAAGAACATGGGACCAATTCCGAATAGTTATGCAGTTGTTTTCCATTTTAGAAATACATCACGTGCTATAGATCAGAATGTAGCTCGTCTGTGCAGCCTCATGAAACGTCGTCTGATCGACCAAACATAGGCGTATTCTAATCAGCTGGGA
The DNA here is from genome assembly GCA_025594305.2 of Periplaneta americana. Taxonomy (NCBI): domain Eukaryota; kingdom Metazoa; phylum Arthropoda; class Insecta; order Blattodea; family Blattidae; genus Periplaneta; species Periplaneta americana. The sequence goes on along the minus strand of JAJSOF020000029.1, from coordinate 14,451,386 downwards.
CCTACATATATTTGAAGGTTGCGTGCGATTTATACTCAATCAGTGAAGTGCACTGAAAGGGGAGATTGTTTTTTTTACGTTGTTTTGCACAAGGAGACGAAATTCTACCAGATGTAGATTTTATCCTTTTATGTTCTATGAAATAAAATGACATACAGTAATTTTTGGGAGACCAACATTTGCAGAAATGTTGTGCAACTTCAAAAAAAAAAAAAAACTTTCATTATTGCGAGTGCATGCAAGTGATCTAATGATATATTATATTTACTCGCCCAATTCCTCCCATCCTACATTAGAAAATGAATACATCTTTTCCTTTCAAGAGCGTCTTTTTTTAATATTGAAAATATCGTAAAAATACGCATGAAAAACCCAGTCATTATTAATTAAATTATTCTAATGTGAAAAATGCCGATTTCTCTGACTGCACGGAAGATAATCAGGATTTGTTTTCTTATTTAGGAAGTAGAGTTAAAACACATGCACGTTTATTATTTTACATAATTAATAAATTAATTTGATACGAATTTTTACGCGCAAAGTTAACACCATGATCCTAGTTACTCAGGATCAAGCTACCAATATTATTAATGAATGAAAAAAAAAATGTTTTATTTAACGTTGCTCGTAATTGCCGAGATTATATCAGCGTCTCCGGTGTGCCGGAATTTTGTCCCGCAGGAGTTCTTTTACATGCCAGTAAATCTATTGACATGAACCTGTCGCATTTAAGCACGCTTAAATGGCCCGGGATCGAACCTACAACCTCGGGCATAGAAGGCCAACCAAGCCGACTGAATGACTGATGAGTTAATGACACACACCAGTACAAAGAAAAGCCGCAATACAGCCCAATTGTAAATATGTTATTTTAACATTAATTTGATTAGTGCAGTATTGAATTGTTAGATGTTATTTTACGAACATTTTATTCCCGGCATTTTGTGCTCATCGTATAATGTCCCCCTTCCCCTTCGATTGTTCATATCCGAATTAAAAAAAAAATACGCGATTAATTATGATAGTACTCATGCAGGTGTCTGTTTTGATATTATTTTATTTGTTGTTCGTTATTAACACAATTACTGAATTTTTATTAACATTTGAATTGTTAGGCCTATAAAATCGAAACTGTTGAAAATCGGACATATTAAATTTTCAACCCAAATTGACCTCGGAAATGAGCTTTTTGAGTGCCGGTATTATTTTTTAACTAATTTTCTTCTCATTTTGTGACAGTTATTAAATTATTAGCATCAACACATAATTTGAATTGCTGTAAATCGTGTTCATGTTTAGTAGTAAAGGTTTTTATTTTGTGGACATTTGGAAAAAGTCTCGGACTACCCATTAACAAAATTAAAAGCATTTTTATCATAACAATATTAGGGGATCCTTGCATATATTAGAAATCATTTATATAATAATATTATTTGGAGGTAACGCTTAATGCTATTTTGATCTCTAATTTCATATTAATTTTTTTTCAACATTTATTTATTGTATGTCTACTTAAATCTTAAGTTATTCTCGTTATTACTGTATTTTTGTTTACCTTGTTTTTTTTTTTCGACAAGCTATAAATTCAGGAAGTTGTTTTATAACAAACTATACCTATAGGGTTACACAACAACAAAGGAATGGCTTTCTTTCTGTCTTTTATTTGTTTTGTGTCCGTATTTAGTGGGTTACATAGCATGAGAATGGAATACATGTCACAGTTGAGGTAGGGAAAATGGTTGGTACTTTTCCGCAATGATTTTATTAATGCTTCCCCTTATATAAGATATGGTCAATGAAGAGGGAAGGTTTCTCTCGGGATAGCTGTGTGAAGAGGATGGAAAGATGGTTCGGAGGAGGAAGGAGGGAGGGAAGTCATGGAGGTATATGGTATTGATCCTTGTCGCTGTGCAATATGCAAGTGGGAATAACCGTAAAAATTCGCGTGCCTTCATTGATATGCCATCCCTGATAAAGATGTTAACATTTTATTTACTCTGTTTGTTATATAGCCCTATTTTTATCTCACGCGTGTCAGTTTACAAACACAATTTTTGCCACTTTTCGTAAGATGAGAAAGGAAATGAAAATTTGAGTTAATGAGCTAATTTCAGGCCAACATTTCTTGACGAGGAGGAAGAAAGCATCAAAATAATAACAAATTTCATTATAACAATGTACGTTTTCTCTTTCTGATCTACGTTTTTATTTTGGTACAATGGATACTTCAAGCTCCTGTTCTGAATTAAGTTTGAAGACCATATTTGTAAACACGTATTACATTATATTTAATTAGATATTAAATTGGATTTTAAAGTGATAATTAATAATTACATTTTAATTATTATAACTCTTCTTCAGGTCCGCATTTTTATATTAGTACACTAAATTTTTTTTTATTATTTTCTTTACATTTCAATCCTAGTTAGTAATTCTCTATGAAGTTCATATTCGCAAATAAAAATTAGATTAGATTGGATTAGATATTGCATTGGTAATTATAATTAACCTGTTTACATAATAATAAAATTCTCCTTCATATCTCAGTTTTTACATCAATGCAGTGAATATTGTATTACCACAGTCTAGTATATACAGTCGCGAAGCTCAATACGTAGTAAATATGCAAACATTAGATAGTTGCTCACCACTAAGATCGCTAATATCGCCTCATTACAGGCAATGCAAAATAGTACCGTCACAGTCTATTGTTTATAGCATCCTCAAAACTCAAGCTTCGTGACTGTATATAGTAGACTGTTGGTATTACGTCCTTCACTCAGTTATCTATTTATTCATATTCAAAGTGATGAAACTATTGTAATCGAACAGAAATGGTCGTAACTAATGGTATTACCAAGCAGAAATAATACGAAATTAACAATTCAAATTAACAGTGTATTGGATTGTATTTTTGTCTAATATCAGTTAACAAATTATTATTATTATTATTATTATTATTATTATTATTATTATTATTATTATTAATGTTCATTATTATAAACAATTAAATTTGTTTTGAAATTTAAAAATAATCGTTTTGTGATCATAGTCGTGGGTGTAGACTTTTAAAGTGATCAGTGATTGCAATGTAACTTATTGATTATGGATAAATTCTTAATAAAGAAAACTGCTGAAAATAGAATGGCAATGAACGGAAACAGAATGATAAATTGGATCGTAGTAGTGGCAGTAAAACTAATTGCTGCCAGGATCAGCGAAGAGTGAGCAAAGCAATGATTGAAACAATTTCCATGGATGCTGTATGAAAAATCAGACGATATTATTTTCTGAAAAATGCGTAACGGTATTTTTGGGGAGCAGCAATTAAAGTTTTCTTAGACTTTTTTTAATTTGTTTATTTTACGATGCTTTATAAACTGCAATTGTTATTAATGAACTTGATGTTTTCAAACAGATCTAAGTCAAGACGTAGGAGAGTCTGGAAAATAAACTTACACGTGTATATATGGGCTTTTAAAGGCTAAATTAAAACGTGAATAAAACAGTTTTAAAAATTTTGAGAAGGAGCAAATTTTATGTCCTGAATCATTCCTTTCACATTTCTACATAAATCATTGTTTCTAACACTGAACTTGAGGGGGAGCAGATAGCTTCTTCCACTATTTTCCCTTGCCATAATGGCTCTCCCGACATTTAAATTCTGAAATAAATGCAGTGATCGAATCAGAGATGTGCACATCCATTGTAGTTTGCCTGCTACCCCTCTTCTTTCTGATCTACTGTGACCTTGATTCATAAAATGCCTATTTGGCTTGGCTTTTGCTTGGGCTGGACCCAGGACGGTTCAATACACTTCAGCACTGTTTGACCCAATGTAGGCCTGTCTATGCGATGATTGTCCAAGTCCAACAGGTGATCGTGGTGGTATTCATGAATCCGATGCTGACAGGTGGGCCATTCTGCCTCAGCCCCAGATACGGCCAGGTTCTGTTTCACGTACGAATAGCTTAATAAGCCCCAGGGGCCCAGAACTTCAAGCCCTTCCTCATCAGCCGATGCTGACAGTGGGCCATCCTTCCTCAGTCCTTGATAGAGCCAGGTCCCGTCTGCATACGAGTAGCCAGATGAGTCCCAAGTCCTTCCTATATCAGCAGCAGAAACCCGTACTACCCCCAAGACAACTGTGACATGTATTCCATTCTCATGCTATGTAACCCACTAAATACGGACACAAAACAAATAAAAGACAGAAAGAACGCCATTCTTTGTTGTTGTGTAACCCTATAGGTTTAGTTTGGAATCCATCTTACTGGAGACCAACCATTCTGCCTCATTCGAACTCACTCACGTGCTGATATTGCGCCCTTCCACGACCATTTTATTCCCAGCATTTTGTGCTCATCGTATAATGTCCCCCTTCCCCTTTGATTGTTCATACCCGAATTTTTTTTTAATACGCGATTAATTATGATAGTACTCATGCAGGTGTCTGTTTTGATATTATTTTATTTGTTGTTCGTTATTAACACAATTACTGAATTTTTATTAACATTTGAATTGTTAGGCATATAAAATCGAAACAGTTTGGAATCCATCTTCCTGGAGACCAACCATTCCGCCCCGTTCGAACTCACTCACGTACAGATATTGCGCCCTTCCACGTCGACGAGGCATACCTGCACTAGCTTTCACGTTTCCACTTCGTTTGGAAGCTCTGCACTGACTGAGCAAGGCATAACAAACACTGACCTTGCTGATGACACAAGAGACGTCACTGTTGTGCCTATGTGTAAGGCATCTCTCTGGAAACGTAATCATTTATTATTCGTGGTACACTATTCTACACATCTCCCAAGTTTCGAGTCGTTTGGGCCATTCTTTCTGAATGTTGCACTTCTCACAAACAGTAGTGTGTATAATAGAAATAGATATAGATGGAGACAAATCTGACTCAAGAATCAGATGAGTTACCCAAGTTATTTGTCCCTTTATTATTGTTCTTTTGTGATTTTAGCGATTATTTTATTGTAATTTTTTTTTTACAGGATCTGTACTGTGTGCGGAGTGATTTGGGAAATCTTCTGAAAGCCCTAGGTCGACTTGATGAAGCGAAGGTAAGAATGAGGTCCTTTTCAGGTCTCCAAAATCCTTGGCCTCTCTATTTAGTTTAACATGACCCATGTATAGGTTGTCAGAACTCTTGAAGCCCGATACTCTCCTTAATTATTTCATTTTTACCTTTCTCCCATCTCTACTCTCCTTTCCACCTTCTGAAACTTCCAACCTCTTTTCTCTCTGCAATATTACACACTCCTATGTTAAAAATACGAGGGAGATTCAAAATATTACTCAGTATGTGGTTAGTCGTCGGTTTTTTTTTTTCTTTTTCTTTTTTTTTCCCCCTATGCTTTCTTTTGCCAGTTAATACTTTGTTCAGGAGTAATTAATTTCCTTCATTATCTACATTCTGCTATTTTTTTCTTTCAACTTCGACAACTTTACTTAACACCATGTCAATTGAAAATTAGCAACATGAAGTCACGTAATATTATAATTTCTGTTACTATTTCTTAACCATCAGAATTAAACTGTATGTTTTGAATCTCCTCTTCGTTCAAGTAGGATGATGTTTTCGAAGGCTAAAGTTTATTATACGACAGAATGCTGGCACATAAATGTAAGAGGATGGAGAACTTAATTGCTTTTAATATAAAATTTTAAATTGCTTCCAGTTCAGTAATTAATTTCGCTTCTTATAGAGCTTTTATTAAGATATGAAGTATTATATTTTTGCCTGAAGCATTTGCCCTCTCTTGGTAGAAACATAGTCCCTTCAAGTTCACAGTGGTGTCTATAAGCACCGAACACATCATGGCATTAATATAATACAGGAATGTGTACTTATTTTGTAAATTAATAATCGTGAAAACTTATAGTACTGTAGAATGTAAGAACTTGTAGGCACCATGGTAAAATTATCCATTCCAATTTGTTGGTCAAATACAATTACTTCATATATGCGATAAAAATTTTCCCATGTTTTTGACGGTTATAAAATTTAAATAGTTAAAGATTGTTGCATGAAAATGAAGTGATTGTGTGTGGCTGATTTTCCTTCCCCAATACCACTAACCCTGTGGTGGGGACAGCGCATTGCCCCCAACCCAGAAATTACAGTGGTGCTTTATGATAACATTCGAGAATTTTACGTGTTTTTATTGCATTTTATTATTTCACGACACATTATTTTTGTGTTTGTTTGGATAATATTATTGGAAACATTAAAAAACGTTGGAAAAATGTTTAAAACACTCAGGAATTTGTTATGTGTGGGGCACCACTGAAGTTCAGTATTGGTGGGAAAGAGGGGATTCTTTCTCCCAATGTTGAATGTGCGCTAGCGATGATGAAGTTTTCATGGAGTTTGGATAATCTTGTGGAACTGAATTACATTTATTGTGAAATACTTGTTCCATTCCTTGGTATCTCGTAGCAACTTTGAATAGCAACTCCCTGAAAACTAGCGCATGCCATATGAGCTGAATGCAGCCATTCCAAAACCTCAAATAAAAAAAAAAAGGGGACTGATAAAAAAATAGTCTGTTTAATTTCCACTAAATACAGTTTTTTATGTAACATGAAAATCTGAGCTGAAATGGCTGCATATTGCTCAGCCCTTGAAGCAACGCCATGAGTTATCGGTTAGTCATACTAATTTGATCCACTGTTTGAAAACTGAGTTATAGTTATCAATTTGAAATGCAAAATATTATTGTACTGGTGGTGAAGCTTTTTAAGGGCAATACAGCTGCTGCGTTCCTTCCCATATCCTTTTCGTATCATTGGTGAGGCATATTTTCAGGCTCCATTTTAATATAAACACTTTTATTTTATATTCACTTTTTTATTTTGGCTAATCTTGGATTGCATTTTTCTCAATCCTCTGGCATTCTGTAAGTTAATCATTTAGTCTTTGAAAATTATCAGTTGAGACCCTGGATATTCGAATTTTGTTTTTTTTTTTTTTTAGTGGAAATCATGAACATTTTTGGAAGTTCTGCATGTAGAATTCTATCTTATGCCAGAATGAAATCGGCACACAATGATTCGAATAAGCAGGGTTTTTCTAGCAGCGTTAGAAACCTGCTAAATGGAATTCGGAACAAGACTGGAGATGATTTTGTTTGAGAGCAGGTGTATTCTTCCCGTCAGTCAGCTGGTTTTGTTTCTCTATTATTAACAGTGGTTCTTGTTGTTCTCTCTCCCCCGACACTGGGATTGGCTCTGTTAGATGATGCAGCTGTTCATACGCCCAACTGCTGGGAGTGGAACGCCCTGGCGGCCGAGCAAGCGAGACCACCGACTCACTCACTCGGTCGTTTGGTGCAGTGAAGTGATGAGATTTATATAGGCCTAGTGAGTGGCTTGGTTCGGTTCCGCACCAGGTAAAGTACACGACCAGGCCAGTCTCCTACACATGTCACACATTGAGTCATGTCTCTGTTTTCTTGCATTGATCAACTTCAACAGCAGCAGAGTACAGTGATAGATGACAGGATAGATGTTTTCCCTCACTTTCCCATTTTACCTGGATGTCTTTTGGTTTTGTCAGCATTGCAGTACTATAATCCGTATTACATAATTTTGAAATGGGTTATTGTTTCTGTTAGTGGGAGTGCTGATTACTTAGGATGTTTGTTTGGAGCTGACTTGTTTTTGTGGAGAATATACAGAGAGAGGCAGCAAAAAGTTACCGCACTATGCAGGGGACGTCAGAGAACAGATTGCTCGCAATCCATTGCTCGACTCACAGGTAAGCTGTAGCAGTGAGAGCAGGCATTCACTTTCATTACGGTAGGTCTAAAATTTCCGAGTGGTGGCGATGGAGTGCTCGGACAGTGGGAAGCTTACGGAATGATTAGTTGACGAGTGAAGTGTTTGTTGAGTGCACATTATTACGTAGTGTTGCATTACTACACTTGTTACTGAACATTATTTGTGTTCGATATCAGTATGGTCACATATAGTAGAGGTGGACCGCTCGAATGTACCTAATTTCAATTGTATGTGACTGGTGAACGGTTGAAGATAAAACCTTACTGTAATGTTTATATGAAAGGAAAACTCAACAAGTTTCTAATCCTGTCAGTAGATGGTGCGCAGACACGGTTTCTTTTCGTAGATTGTATTGATTGTCAAAATGGCGACACTGCAGATGAAATGGTAAACTGTGTTGTTGTATGCAGAGTTTAAATCAATTATTAGAGTTCAAAGGAAGTATCGGCGAGTGTTTAAACCATAATGCTCCAACTAGTAAAAGCATTAAGAAGTGCCACGATACATTTTTAGCTACAGGATTGGTGTTGAAGAAGCATGGTGGTGGTCGTAGAACATCCGACGAAATGGTTGCAAATGTTCAAGCCGTGTATGAGCAAAGCCCGCGGAAGCCATTAAGAAGAGCTTCACAGGAAATTCAAGTACCAAAATCAACATTGCAACGGATTGTCCATAAATGTCTCAAACTGTATGCATACAGAGTGCAGTTAATGCAACATCTGGAGCCGGATGACAAACCCAAATGAGTGGAATTCGCAATACGATGCTAGACTGTCTTGGCGCTGATACTGATTTTATGTCCATTGGATTGGTAGGGGAGGATCAGTCGCTTGGCCCCGAGATATCTGGATTTAACACCACTCAATTTCATTCTCTGGGGCTACGTCAAAGATAAAATGTACGCCACCCCAGTCAGAGACCTTCGGGAGCGCATCATAGAGGCTATTGAGAGCATTCCAGAAGACATGCTCCAACATGCTTGGCAAGAAATCGTTCATCACCTCGATATCGTCACAGTGACAGCTGGAGCTCACATAGAGATATGGTGATGTGCATATCGAAACTTGTTGAGTTTTCCTTTCATATAAACGTTACTGTAAGTTTCTATCTTCAACCATTTACCAGTCACATACAATTGAAATTAGGTACATTCGAGCAGTCCACCCTTTATTGCACAACGGATATTTCTAGTTGAGACATTTCTCCTAAAGAAGAAATCGTATGACAGTACCGTTTGCAAGTTTTTACATCAGTTCTGTGATGCTGCAATGCCTTCAAGACAATACATAACCAAGTTATTCAGAAAATGGCGAGAAACAGGATCCAGGAGAGAACCACAAAGAGGATATTAACAGAGGAGAAGCTTGCAGATATTCAAGCAAGAATTGAAGCCAGCCCAAGGAAATCTTCACGCCAATTGGTGTAGGAGTGTGGTATTTCACAAAGATCGGCATTAAGATGGGGACTGAAAATGCTTCACTGTCATTCTTACAAAATGTCAGTGATTCATTAGTGAACACAACAGAATCCAGCTGCTCGCGTAAATTTGTCGGTGGATGCTGCAATCTGTCCATGATGGTATTGTCGATTCTTCTCTTTTAATAATTATGACAGACGAAGTTTATTTTCATTTAAGTGGGTATGTGAATTTTCAGAATTCAAGATATTGGTACACTGGCAATCCTCATGTAGTGCATGAAACTCCTCTTGACGATCAGAAAGTCGATGTTTTGTGTGGCATTACTGCACCCAAAATCATTGGCCCTATTTTATTTTATGATACAGTTGACTCGAAACAGTAGATGTAAAACATACTGCAGCCATTTTTTGAAATGTTGACTGAGAAAGAAAAACAATATGCCTACTTCCAAGAGGATAACACCACTGATCATACAGCTCAGAATTCAATGCATGCATTGGAACAGGTGTTTGATTAGCGAATAATTAGTCGTGGACTTTGGCCCCCTCGTTCCCCCGATTTAAGTGCTTGTGATTTTTATTTGTGGAGAACTTTAAAACATAAAGTGTACAAGAACAATCCACATACCAGTACTATTGAAGCCCTGGAGAATGAAATCAAACGAGTGATATCTGAAATTTCAGAAGCAGAGATACGAGTGTTTCGAATTTTTTAACATGATCCAACGTTTGCATTGAGAACGCTGGACATCATTTTCAACAGCTGCTTTGATGAAAGGTAAAATCTACATCAGTTTCCAACTTCATTAATTTATTGCTTCATTAGGTAACTCTTAACTAATAATTTAGGCCTACCATAAAGAAACTGAATGCCCATCCTCGCTGCTACAGCTTACTGTGAGTCAGGTAATCTGTTCCCCGACGTCCCCTGCATAGTGCGGTAACTCTTTGCTGCCTCTTTTCGTATTTGAATATTCAACTGTGCATTAGAATTTGATTTATTTGTTGTTTGAAACTACTTATAGGTTCCAGCATCTGGATTGTATTGCTCCAGGTTTCTATAGTTCATTCCAAAAAAATTAGAGAAACACGAAATTTCAATACATGGTTGAAAAGTCGAACATTTTCACCATGCAATGTTCGCAACAATCTGAAATTTTAATATGGTGTCTTTGTTTATTTCTCTTTGTTACTATCGTATATTTAAATGCAGTAAGCTATACATTTTGAAGAAGTTATATGTCAAACGAAACCAAACAAACATTTTAACTTCAGTGATATACACACAGACACATGTATTAGTTTTCAGAACATTACACTCACATTCCATTGCAAGTAACTCTAACTTAACTGCAAATTACATAGGAAGAAAACATTCTTCTTTTTCCTGTACACTTTTCTTTGTTCTAGCTTGTTAATACACATTATGCATGCATTAGTTGCATATTTGAAAGTGGGTTGTGATTGAATAGTTAAATTTCTTTTGTTATAATTATTTTGTGATAAGAGGAATGAATATCTCCAGCTATACATATAATATATTTATGCATTATTAAGTGTATTTCAATTGGGTTGTTCTGAAAAATTGTCATTTTCCCTTCTTTAGCTTATTTTTCTTGTTTTGTAATTCATTTAAAGCCCTAGTTACTCTGTAATATTTAGGAACTTCCATACAGTTTATTTCCATTGTTTTCTTTATAACAGATGAGACCGAAACAATTAGAGTATTAGTAATTTGAAAATAGAGTATTTAATTGGAAAGTAAATATTCACTACACTTGGGGTCAGCTCCGATGACGGGTTGTTTGCTAGCACAGAGAGAGTGAGCGTTCTTATAATTATGCTATTGCCACGTATCCTTCAGATGTGCTCGGCTTGCTGGCTGACCTGACCTGACTGACTGACTGACTGACTGATGACTGAACATGGCTGTGGTCTTTTCCTGAGACGAGGCATCTCTCATCTTCTGCTTGACTTGACATCTGCTGGTGCACACTTAAATACACTTGTAAATATCATTTCCCTTACTTGTCTGTGCTAAATTTTTTGCTTTCCTCTTCCTGGATTCATGGCTACTTCCCACATGCTAAAATATTTTCGAAAATGCATAAAACTATATAAAAGCCTGTGTAGAAGAAAGAGAGGGGGAATGAAATAAACAAAGCAGAAGAAAGGGGGACAGACACCTGGATATGTTCAATAATGACGCACCCCAAGGCCAAAGCAGAAAAGTGGAGAAATCAGCAGTGTCTCAAATGGAAATAGCTGTGGAGATTGGAGTTGGAAGACAGAAGAATGTTGAATTAGTCAAAGAAGAGAGTGGGGAAAGAAGAAGGGGTGGTATAGAGAGTGTTAATCGAGTTAGTAGTGAAACGAGGTGGTAGTAGGAAAGAAAAAACAGTACATAACCTGAGAAAATGGTGTACAAGTGGGAGGGGAGATAGCCGGGTAGTCATATAATAGAAAAATGGAATTGAATGGATGCACTTTCTCAAGGTTATGCACTCTGTCTCATGGGTACATTTGGAACTTTTCCTGTTCATCAGAGTCATTTTAATTCTGACAATCCCCTATTTTCAGAGATGTTGGCAATGACTGAAGCCAGCTGTGGAATGCACTAGGAGTGGCATCGTGCGACATAATTTCAGTAGGTTACCTTTTTTTTTTTCACTTATTGCTAGTCATACGGAATAAGCCTTTTTTGTTCTTCGTGGGATATGGTGTGTGTGTCCCTTTCCAAATATGTTAAACTTTTTATATTCTCTTGATTTGTCGTATTTGTATCCAAGTTGTTTCAGGTTTTTGTTTCATTTTAAAACATTTGATTTTAAGCCAGTTAATTTTCTCTCGATTGGTATCAGTTAATTTATTTTTATATTTGTGGAGATTCTATGAGATTCGTTACTAATATTAACAGCATCAAAATGACAATAGAAGAAAAAGCACTGATTCAATATGAAAAACTTATCAGATTACCAGGAAACAATTGGCATTCATACAGTCCTCTCTGTAGATTGAGAAATCGCCCCTGATATACTATGATTCGGACTCGTTTATTTAGACCCACACCTAATCAGAGCTATTCACTTCCTGCACTGTTACAGACAACAACCTGTGGGTCATGTTGCAGATGACTTCTGTTTATGTGTTTTCTGCCGACTTGGGCTGTATGGCACAGTTCTGTCTCAAAATGTTTCAGTGCAATGTTCCTGCCATGTGGCTGTTGCGCGACAAGTGACGTTATGACAAAAGCATGTGAGACAGTTAAATAGTCCCAGGAAGAGGGGACTGATGATAATTAGAGGGAGAGTTAGTCTCGTTCCACCACCAATTCTGCCTACTTCAAGTATCAGCAAATGTATCTTCCTGGGTTTTGCTACTTAAAATACATTTATTCTGCTATAATATTTGGAGCCAGAACAAACCAATTGGTTTAATCCTTGTTAGATGATGATGATTTATTTATTTTATTTTATTTATTTCTCTTTTTTTACTTATTGCATAAATTTAATATTCTCTTCACATGAAATTTACTTTCCTTTAAATTTCCAGTCAAGCATGCTGTACAGATTCTTAAACATATATACAAATAATATGTTCGTACATTTTAATTCTGCTTCTGTCTTCTTTTTCTGTCACCTTTCTGAGTGGTTCAGTTCTTCATTTCTTAAAATAAAAGCTATATTTATGTATTGTCTAGCCAGATTATTATGTTAGTTTCGTCTTTCTGTTGTCTTTTGTAAAATAGCAGTAATATTTTAGTTCACAATCATTGTCGTTCAGATGAGTTTTGTTGTTTTTCTCTCTCACACTGATAACTGTTGACCTATAAATTCCTCTTATGTTTAATATTCTTGTAGTTTTATCATCTCAAATTATTATTGAAATTCCATTTATGTAGTGTGTAAAACTTGTTACGTGTATTATTGCAGAGTATTATCTGAAATTATTATTGAAATTCCATTTATTGTAGTGTGTAAAACTTATTGCGAGACTTTTCTATCCTTAACTGGTACACATTCGTAAAGTTACAACTTCGTATTCCACATGGCATGCATGGAGCATGTAATGCCGAAGTATGTGGTTCTTAATTCTGCATGCTGAATACATAAACCAACAGACTACTCAGAAATGTTACATAGGAATAGAGTTTATCATATAATTCACGTGAGAGGTATTGAAAATAATCAGAAGAAAGTATTCCACAATCTTACAGTTCAATACAGCTTCGAATTTTGTCAGACGACCTTGGGAGGATAAAATTTCACACACAAATTTAGAAATTTTCTAAAGGAGACTGGCTTTTCTATATACAACCAACATAATAAATGCTGCTGCTGATTTTTTGTGTGTTTTAGGTTACGGAGCAAATAACAAAACACTTACTTGTGTTTGTGTTGTTGTTTATGGTGAGGCCCCGTAGACCTGCGCGCTTAGGCAAAGGTATTTCTAACTGCAACCTTGCGCGAGCTGCTCATCCTGCGCGACCACCCTACATAGTTGCCAACTACATGCAGTGTTGCCGTTCTTAGCATTTACTAGTAACTCTAATCCAGTTTAGAGCTCTTCATATATATTTTATCTCAATGCTACGGACATTGTATGACAGATGGCAACTGTGTTTCTTGCCTAAATTCTCCTAAGTGACTATACAGTTGGATTTGGTGGCCATATCTTTGCCTTCCCAAGATTTTCTTCTTGGTCATTGTGTCAGGATATGCGACATTTGTCCTACTGTAGGTCCACACGTATGACTGAGATTCTTTGACCTCGGATATTATTTACATTTAGTGTCTTATTTTAAATTTCGGCTGCTACAACAGTTCTGAATGTTACTAAATATGAACTATAAAGAAATTTACATTTTTAATGTCTTATTTTAAATTTCGGCTGCTACGGCAGTTCTGAATGTTACTAGATATGTACTGTAAAGAAGTTAAACTGCATATATTGTGTATTATGTTAATCTGGAGTCCATCTGTCTCAGTTGTACCAGAGATAGGGAGCGCTTTGCAAGACACTGTTGAGAAGTTCGTCTTTAGAATAAAAATTTCAGGTTTCTATAATATGTGGATTGTTCTGGATTTGTAGTATAATTTGGAGACCAGCTTCTTGACAAAATAGGCTTTTCCTTGGATATCTCGACTGTTCTCTCCTGCCCAGGTAGCAGAATTGTTTAGATATTAGATGATGACGATGCTACGTGATCGCTTTATGTGCTACCAGGCAGGCTGAGCTGTGAAGGAGAGATTCGGGGAGTGCGCAGAGCGAAGGAACGGGGCCTGCGCTGTGCGTCAAGTTGTTGCTGCGCAGGATGTCTTCCGGTCTAACCGGTATACACTGTAATCTGACTCATTTTCCCCCCTTACCCTCACCCTTTCCGCCCCACAACCCTTTCTCTCCCTACAGGCATGCTACTTGAAAGCTATTGAAACCCGTCCTGACTTCGCGGTTGCATGGAGCAATCTAGGATGTGTCTTCAATGCCCAAGGAGAGATATGGTTGGCGATACATCATTTTGAAAAAGCTGTTGCACTCGATCCGAATTTTCTGGATGCTTACATAAACCTTGGAAATGTACTGAAAGAAGCCCGGATATTCGACCGGTGAGTCTACTTTTATTTTCTCTTTGTCATAGTGTATGTGTATGTATCTTCATTTTCAGTGTGTTATATGGTGCCTGTCTGCACTGATCTCCGACTGTAGAATCTAGAAAAATGCTTAATGGAGTACATTTTACATATGTATTTCGAAAAAAAAAAAAAAACATGTACTTAATCGCAAGCAGTGTCAGACATTTATTTATTTATCTATTTATGTCCATAACACGGCAAAGCCCCAATTACAATAGACAGTACAGATAAAAAAAACATAGAATTGCATATAACACGAAAAAAGAGGTAAAACAGATACAAGTGTAATTACAAATTAAAAATGGAAAAGAGAAGAAAAAAAAACAAATAGATACCACCTAAATAAAAGACACAGATATAAATGAAAAACACCAAATAAAAACAAATCAAAAAGAGCCAAGTACAGACATCACAGCCAAAAATGCAAAATGTAGGCGTAGCTATAATTGGCAAATTGCAGAGCAAATACAACACCATGTTAATAAATTCAATATACAGCACTACACAGCAGGCCCAATAGGCTCAATTCATTTATTAAAAAAACTCACCAACACAGAACATGTGTTTCAAGTAATGCTTTACATAACTTTTTCTTGTACATATTGTACGATAACGAAAAATCTAAATCCTGTTTATTTGATAAATGATTGTAAGTTCGAAGCATTAATAAAAGTGGAGACATTTTATGAGATAGCGTTTTTGTTGTCTGTAAATAAAAGAGAGATCGCTTTCTCAAATTTGATTTACCAATATTGAAACTAATTAGCTGTAGAAGATCAAGGTTGTCTATTAAGCCATTTATGGTTTTGAACAAATACATTTGTTGTGTTCTTATCCTGCGACTGCTGAGAGATGGTACATTAAATTCAACCAGCATGGATTCATAAGATTGGAATATGTTGTAACATGAATGTTTTTTCACATATAGCAGTTTTAGGATTGACATATTGAAGTTATTAATATAGCCATTGCCAAAATATTTTGACATCAAGAGGCCTCCAATTCATTGTATACAAATGAGGAACTAGTGAGATTGTATGAAAATATTATTGCCAGTAGTGGCAAAAATTGGAACTACATCTTCATGTTACAATGTTACACAGTCCGATGGATGTGGCAGGTATTAGAGATGGGTAAAAAAAGCTGAAACAGTTTCACAATTGAAACGGTTTCGATACGAAACAGTTTCGTGATGTAACCTGTTCCAACTGTTCCAAAGAGTGTTACACTGCTCCAGTGATGACTTCAACTTTCCACAAGGTTCCAAGAGATAAGCAGTTCAATTTCAAAACAGTTTTCCTCTTCTTTGTTGTCTGCAAAGGCCACGTGTAGCTCTATCATTGACCTCCAATGGAAAGTAGATATAATATTATCCATGTCCCACACAATCTTCGTCCAACAGTAGCCTATGTAGGATAGCGCAATTTAATTGTACGAATCAAATTCCCTAATAAATCTGATGTTAATTATTAGCTGTCCATTGATGGAGAATATGTTCATGGTGCCCTAACATAGTGTTAATTATTAATATACAGGGACATCATTTTATTTTTACTAACATTTTTAATATTAACCTGTCTATACCTTTAGAGAACCGGAAACACCGCTTGCTCCCCCCTCCAAGACTGGAGTTCGATGATACTGGCGTAAAACACAAATCACTCTACTAGGTATAGGAAGGAAGAAAAGTAGTTCATCCATTTACGTAAACTAGGAAATATCGCGATTTTAAGTTTGATAATTTTCATTAGGTTTTTCTTTAATCAAAGTACAGTACTGTATTAAGAATAAGTGTTTTTACTCACGAAGTGAGTTATCCATGCGAATGTATTCATTATGCAGTGTATATTATACTGTCTACAGCACATTAACGTACAATATATAGAAAGAAGTTAAATTGAAAAATAATCATATGAATATTTAAACACAATTTTGAAAATGGTGGCAGTTCATTTCGATACAGGCTTCAGTTCTTTTGTGCATATTATCGCACTATAGACTATTGCATCTAATTCCAATTGCCAGTTTCTTCCTTTGTACTAGTAACTCATGTTGAAATAATTCTGTACTTACTCTACGTACTGTAAATTCAATCTTCACTTCTGCCCGACCCGAAAATATCAAATTACTCAGACATGCTATCTACTGTCCGTCCAAGTGGTTATGCCGCAGGATTGTAGAAAGGGAGGAAATCACGTGACAGTTAATTATTTAACGAGGCCCTTTTATTTAAGTTAAATTAAACAACTGTATAATATTACGTAAACTTCCAATTCCTAAGACAAATTAATGTTTTCAGAAAAGAGCTAAGACAGCTCAGCTATTACAGAGGGGCGAGCAGAAGTACGAGAGGACCAGATATTTAGAATAATTTTTTATTTATGATTATTATTAATTATTACTGTTTTGGCAGATAAGTGCAATGGATTTAGAATCTTTGAATATAGCTTTATTCTATAAATAGTATTTATGTTTAGGGAGATTTTTGGTTTATTTATTATTTTTATTTTGTTGGTTATTTTTGTTATTTATATTATAATAATTAATTTAAATATAATACAGATTATCTATGAATATACAGCATTAGGTGGGGGAAATCGGGATGCGACGTAGGCAAACGGACAGTATCTGTGCGAAAATATGATTCAATATTGAAAGCTCTTTCGTCACTGGAAAACGCGAACATATTTCTGGAACGTACTATACTCAGTAACTCAGTACTGCTTACTATCTGCGGTCTTGGTTCTGTGTGGAGTTGGAACTTCTTTAGTAGAAGGGGTGGGAGTGAAGTACATTAAAAAACTCAGGTACAATAAAAATTGAAGTAAAAATAAAATGATGTCCCTGTACTATGAAAAATATCATCGGCTAATGTCATCGTTATTAAACTCTCCTAGGGCTATATGCGTTATTTTTACTAAAATAGATTCATTTTGAATTGTAGTTATTTACTGTCTCCTTAACATTAGCCTACGAAAAATGACTTTCGTCGTCATAATATACTGAACAGCTGATTTATAGACGATTTAAGGGCTTTGAAACATGTTCCCGAAGCAGATGAGAGGTTGAAACAGTTGGAACACTTGGCACTGATGTTGTAAACATATTCTTATGAAACTGTTATTTTGGAACAGCTTCGTTCATGAAACAGTTACAGTCGAAACTGTTTCTAAAAAAGAACAGTTTATCCCATCTCTAGCAGGTATCCATTGTACCAGGGCTGCTCATTGCGCAAGCAATGCAAAGTCGTTTCCACTACTGTTCACTGCCACACCATCTCTGTCTCTCTCCATCGCTCTGTACTGCCTCTAGTGGGCATGCAATACTCACGGGATTGTAGGTGCATTTTGCGTATGGCACATTTTGGATAGCAACACTGTGCAATGTAGCATTTTCTTATTTATTACGTTTTTGTAGTCTTGAAATAATGTCAGTAATATCAGGGGCAATTGTTCAACTGAAGGAGAAATTTAAAATATATTTTAGTATTGCCAACTCGATTCTTGAAACCTACTCCAAGGCAGTGCGAAAGTCACTAAATTAATATATTATCATTGTAAAAATAAAGTAGTTTGTCGCTGTGAGGGTTAAAACACTCACTGAATCCCTGTATCAACAATATAAGTTTAATACATTTTACTTGCTAAACAAACACAGAACTTCACCGATCTAGCAGGAAAATAACTAAATTGGCAACACTGATTAGGTTCAAATGTAACAGGATCTCCAACATGTAATCACTTACCAGCTGATTAAATTGTCTAATGGCTACTTTGCCTCTGACTAAAATTCTAATATCTGTTTAAATTTATCAAATTGGCAGTACTTATTACCAGTTTATATACATATTTACATAGTTTCCATTGGAACACAGCTAGTGACACCAGCATTTATGTGTCAAACTCACTGTCTGCTTGAACACATCTGATATCCGATGGCTGCTTGTATTGCCTGCTCATAAGACCATTCTAACTATGCTTTCGCTGAATAATCAAGCTAGTGGTGAAATAGTTGTGTGCACCCTACTTCATAGCAACATACATTTTATGAAATTGAAAATCGTTTCTGTTCTCTGTAAAACTGCAATATGATGTTTGATATATAGTGTTATATGTTCTTTTGTGTATTTGACATGATTAATGTGGATTCCTGGTGTGGAGCCTGATTGGGATAAATCAGTCCAATTGGCTTAAAGCCTGTTCTGAGTAGAGCATAATAATTTTATATATTTCGTTCCTTACATAAAATGAAGAGAGAAATGAAATGAACAGTCCAGTATATCTGTAACTTAAGCGTGTTAGATCTATTCAAGTGTCGACCTGGTTGGCGAGTTGGTGTGCTTAAATGCGACAGGCTCATGTCAGTAGATTTACTGGCATGTAAAAGAACTCCTGCGGGACAAAATTCCGGTGACACTGATATAACCTCTGCAGTTGCGAGCGTTGTTAAATAAAACATAACATTTAACATCTATTCAAGTCCTGAGGACTTTCCTTCTGAGTAAAATGCTTTTCTCTGCTATTTCGAAAATCTCTATTTGTTTTAAGGAAGGTCTTCAGTCACCATTACATCACGGTTAGATGGTCACTGAACATGTTATCTATTTCTTAAGCATTTTGGTAGGAATAGTAAGCCCTAACTGTAATTTTAGTTTGTATAATCTTTATATAAAATCTGATACTTGTGGCTTATAAATACATTGTCTCAATCGTTACAGTTAAAAATACGAATTTTGAGAGCATATTGTCTTTTCTTTTCAACAGACATTTGATGCTCTCATATATTCCTATGTATACTGTATTCATATCCAATCTGTTAACATGTTTTTCTGTCCTTAATGGATATTTTTCTGTGATAACTATTTCCGTTAGTTTTGTATCTGCACTTTTATATAAATACGTTATGACTCATATTATGGTCTCACTGACAGTTGGAAGAAATTCCTTTCAATGAAAGTGTTATATATTGAGATATACAGAAATAGATTGGCACAAGCTGACATCTCTTAAATTTTATAACTTCGTTAGATCACACCACATCAAATAATTTTTGTTCTCTCTGCCAAAATTCAGTTCACTGTCACCATCTGAAACATTTTGCTGTTTTACCAGATGGCGATATTTGAAGTTTGGCCAAGATGCCTATCTTTGTTCATTTAAAGTAATGACAAATGTCAAAACTAAAAAATTAAATTCTTCTTAAGTCGTACTTCTTAATTTTACTTTGGCTGTAAGGAGCATTAGGTTGAATTTAGATTTCAGGTTTTCATTCTTCTGTGATTAAATTCCTATTTGTCATTGGTTATGTTAGTTTATTATCTATGTAGTTACACTATAAATTAACGTGTCACTAGTTGTGTAACTAGTCACTGTACCTGACTGTGAACCTAATGGGTCCCGAGTTAAAATTCCAATTGGGACAAGACTTCTCATGGTTTCTCCTTAACCCACTTCGGCCACAGTGGGTCGTCTTTGCAGACTCAACTCCAAACATAATTCAGAAGTCCATATTTGTTGAAGAGACAGTAAACTAAGAAATTGACTCTGTTTTTATTTTGCCAAATTGACTGAAAAAGAAAGTAAATTATAGTACAGATATTTGTCAGGTATAATGTACACTACATACATCGCCAGTTATTCATGACTCTAATTCTTTGGTGATTGAATTGTGAGTTGCAGTTAATGGTCTTAGCTTTGTCTGATTTGAATTTGCGTGTGTTTTATCTGTGGGTGAAACTTCAAAGAGAATTCTGATTTTGTAGACCAACTTAAAATACTGTATAAGGGGATAAGTTATGATTTCAAGAACCTGCTGTAAGAAACAGATGCGTACACGTAATTTTCGAAAGTAAGCTACAACTTATTGGCGTAAAACGCATTACTGTTGCACAAAGTAGTCAGCAACCTGCGTAGAAGAGATAACATTTGTTATTTGTTTAGTACAATTCATGACAAAGTATTGCAGAAGTATTACTCCGTATGTATGTTGCAAAAAGTCAATTTCAGATTTTCACACACATATCTTTCAGCACCTCTGATATCAAAATGTTTGTATTCTGTCTTTCTGTGATTCTATCTGCCTTTCCTTCTATTAGACGGATTTTGTTGATGCTTTTGTTCAAGTCTTGCTGTTTGCATTAGTGTCCTGCAATATTCGAACATGAGAGAAGCAACCAAAACATTAAAAACTTCATCTTATTTTATATGAAAAGCTAATAGCAAGATCTGTGCTAAAATCCTTAAGCGGTTAAAGCATGAGTAGAGGACAGCGAATATTTTTATAACAAGGTGGAACAAACATGACAGGCCTCCTTCTGCAGAGCAAACATTGGCGAATATCGAACTTCGCCATACTCGACAAACTTGAACTGAACATAGCCCGTGTAATGCACAACTCTAGTTTGCACATGACTAATTTTTTAATAGAATTTTTTTTTACTGTTTGAAAAAGCTATGGTAAAAATGCTTTACGTTCACATTCCTCTTGATTTTATATTTCAAAATTTGATATTCAATATTTTACATCTTGATTACACAACTTTTAACACTGTATCACTTCGGAATATGTATGGTAAGACTTTCCTGTGTTAAATTTCAACGTACCTCGTTTACATGTTTCGACCTATTTATGGGTCATCTTCAGAACTGGTCGTTGTTGGTCTTGGCGGCACTTGTTCTATTTCCTGTGAGGGTGTGTTCCTGTGGTATAGTGTAGAGAATTAATATTTTCAGTCCTAATTGAAATTACAGCACTAAGAAAGATTTGAAATCTAATGCAATTTATTTGGTAGATTACTTGCATTAGGGGAAATGACTTGAGTACAACAGTGTATAGATTGACAAATCGAACTGAAACCCTGACCGAGTTACTACGTGAGCGCTGGCTGTCTTGGGGAGGAGCAAGTGAGAAAGCACGGGGGGAGGGAGAGAGCACTATGCACTATGTACCTGCAGGTCCACTCACAGTTTGTCAAACCTGCTAACAAAAGCATTAAAAGGTTGACTAGTTGCCTGCATAATGGAACCTTCCTAGCCGACAGTCGAGGCAAAAATGAAGAATCCGTTATTGTGGTAATACTGGAGAGTGGTTCTTCTATTGTTCTCGATGCCCACACTCACCCTCTCAGATATTTACGTGGTGATTGGTGACTGAATGACGAGGAGCAAGGGAGAGAGAAGAAAGAAAGAGAGAGATTCCAGAAGTTGGCGTGTTTTACGGGGTTTTACTTGAAGTTGTCAAACTATAGGTGAAATGAGTTTGATCTCCATGAGCAATGATTAAACCTCAGACATAATGTGATAGTGAATGGAAAATTCATAGTCTTCTGAAGATGTAACAGTTGTCGAGCAATGCTCCATCAGTGATCCATGGGTAAAAGATATGGTGAGCACGCAGATCAAGGAAGAACTGAGATTTCACTGGAAGTAAGAAACTGTTGCACAGTTCCTTGTGATATGTGACTAGATGTTTGTAAGGTACTGCCTGAAGCCAAATACCTGAGCCTCCAAAATTTCACTTCCTATATCATCAATATTCAGAGTTCCAGCAATGTGGATTATCTGGAAGTATGAAGAGCATTGAAAGACACTCTTTCAAAAACTTACTGTTGCTCAAGAATCTGTCATGTTGCAGAATGTTGAAAACACGATGTCATGTCATTCCTTGGTCCAGTGCCTTTGAGCTCTTGACATCTTTGTAACTCAAGACGACGAAATTTCAGCATCGAGAATAGACTCGTGAAGGGCAGCAAGCTATAAATAAAATTCCGAGAAAAGACATTGAACACGACTTGCAGACAGGAGCTGGAAATGTTGCCAGGAATTGGGAATTTTTTTTTTTTTTTAAGGAATGTTGCATGTCTTAAAAATTTGCAGGACTTCTCAGGGGAAATGTTAAAAATGTAGAGCCTTTTTAAAATTTAATTTCGACATTTTTGTGACTTCATTGTTGAATCCACAATCATATAATGAGTCTCTAAGGTCACGCAGTGATTAACGAATGTACTCTGACTCAACTGCTGAAGTGTTAAATTGGTCTCGTAACCACAGCAAGAAAAGAAACCGACTTATTTATTTATTTGTCTATCTATCTATCTATCTATCTATCTATCTATCTATCTATCTATCTATCTATCTATCTATCTATCTATCTATCTATCTATCTATCTATCTATCTATCTATCTATCTATCTATCTATCTATCTATCTATCTATCTATCTATCTATCTATCTATCTATCTATCTATCTATCTATCTATCTATCTATCTATCTATCTATCCTATCTATCTATCTATCTATCCTACCTACCTACCTATCCTACCTATCTATCTACCTATCCTATCTATCTATCTATCTATCTATCCTATCCTATCCTATCTATCTATCTATCTATCTATCTATCTATCTATCTATCTATCTATCTATCTATCTATCTATTATCAGACTGGAGAAACCAATTACAATAATTTACTCTTGAAGCTGTATCATACATTAAGTATGGGTCACTTGTATTTTGTATGCATGTAAGTGAAGATTCTTTATTGCTCTCACTGCTGACGTTTGGATATCCTGATTTCCTGAGCTAAACATTTTGAAGATGTGACATTTGTCAAGCAATTTTGTTCCATTCATATTTTATGAGTGAAAGAGATCATGCAGATCAAGGAAGAAGTGGAATTCCACTAGAACTTACAGCCAGACAACATACATTTCAAATGCTCCTACCAGTCAGGCTGGAGCGGGAATTAAGTCGTGTAGAACAATGACGTCATGCGCGACTCGACAGCGAAAGCGCTTTGTTTTGAATGTTGCCTGGCTATAAGGAACTATTGCAAAGCCCTTGAGATATTATAATGTAACCAGATGTTTATCTGTTGTAAGGTACTATTATAATGATACGTAGCCATGGTGGTCCAGTGACTAGGCTTATAATCCTGTGGACCTAGGTTCGATCCTCAGTGCACTTCCGATTTATAATTTGTGTTGGGCAAGCCCATGGTCCAGGTAACACATGGGTTTCCTCCAGGAGCTCCCGTTCCCTATGGGGTCCCAACAAATCTCCATCAGCTCATCTGATTGTGGGTGTAGCGTAGACTAGCCTCCTAGGGCGCATCCTGGGCAACGACACTGTCGGTAAATTGTCGACACAAGTGGATTCATTTGCGATATCAGATGCCGAAGACGTTTATTTGCATAAAAATTTAGAAATAGATTATTTAAGCATCATAATACTCTTTGTATTTCGTGCAATGATAGAGTAAAAGAATGAAATAAATACCAGTTTTAAATAGAAAAGCGACAGTTACCACACTCACCACTGGAAATATCGTGATGGCCATGTCACCAACCAACCTATTACGAAACGTACTCTGGCATATCGTGCTTAATTTGCAAGGCCGTTCGTGACGTCTTAGTTGTTAGTAATTTAACCCTGTTCATTGCTTTAATCAAGCAGAGCGTGTTAATAGCCTCTCTTCGTTCCCAGTTAAACCAGTGGTGTTTTCGGAATCAGTGATTCATTTGAATTGGTGTCTCGAGTAATGCTTGGAACTAAGGACAAGGAAACCAAAATAAATTGACATATTTTCATACATGCTATTGTTAATTATTACAGTATGATATACATATTCACACTTGATCACTTTTTTTACATGCAATATAAAGGAGAACTGTGATTCTGATCAATATTTTTCCTTCCTTACATGCAATATAAAGGAGATTCTGAGAAAAATTGATATCAATATATTATTCCTTCCTTAGACTGCTTTTTCTTCTATTCTATTCATTCATTGATTTATTTTATTCCATAGATCTTACATGAGCAATGAAGCTTTGAGATGTAACAAGTAAAATGATATTACAATTAAAATTTTTACAAATTTTTATATTTTACAATTTAGTATTTTCATTTTTAATTTTGAAAGGTATTTTGGCGAGATGGTGAGATGACGATCCGATTTTATTACCCGGCATTCTTTGGTTGGGGAAACCTCGATGGAATCAAATCAAAGGGTTGATGCTAATATTTATCTAAAACCTCGGAAGTCAGTTTAAATGCAGTCCGGATCAGGCCCTAATGATTTTCTAATATTTATCTACGAGTCAGTTTATCTAGGAATGATTTACATGAAGTATAATTTTGTAGTAAGTTTCTTAGCATGTTTCTAAGAATGCAAAATTAGACATTACTCTCTCACCCCTTTAATAATTTTCGTATATATATATTTTTTTTTCTGAAGTCTGATTAGTGTAATATGTAGCTAATCGATGTATACAATGGGGGAGGAACTGGCCACTATCCCATTACCGCCTTGCCTAGTTGCCTCATAAGTGGTGCCGTGTTGATATCGCTTGTGAGGTTCAGATCTGTCTTCGGACAGTTGACTAAACAACAACAATAATAACAATAATATCTTCTTATTTTGAACCGGGCATGTCTCGTTAAATTTCTTCACGAGTCTGTATATTGTTTTCTTATTTGGCACGGGACCATCAGAGGAACGACGTCTAAATTTACGGCAACACGTTCTCCACATATATTTCACGTTGTTCTATACTGTACACAGGGGCGGCTCGTCCATAAGAGCTGCGGAACTGCAGCACTCCCTGCTTTGACAGGAAAATAAAAATAATATTTATTTTAATTTGTAGAAGAATTGTTACAGCTTTTATTGGTAAATTGCTTTATATTTTATCTGACCGAGAATATGTACTATTATCTTATGCATAATATTTTTGCGCGTCGACTGTACTGGAATTGACACTGCATTCAAAGTCGTCCTGGGATCTGAAATTTGTATGTACCAAAATCTACTGCAGCTCTCCCAATCCACAAGTTCACGAGCCGCCACTGACTGTACATCACAACACAAACGCGCACAACAGAGACTCCTGAATGTTGAGTTGAGAGCCGTGGGAATCTGCCGTAACTAGCGAGAGGCATAATGCCGGGACTCTCATCATTCCCGCCCGCCAACTAGTTTTCATGATAGGGGGGACATCTTGGCTCGAACGTTCTGTAGAATGAATTGCTATGACGTAACTTCTACTTAAACAATTTTTTTTAAAGAAGAAAATATATAAAATACTGATATAATCGAAATCGGCCCGAACATTTTCGTGTAGATACAAATTTAATAAGTGTATCGGATGAAACAGTATGGACCGTATCTCCAGAAATATTTCGTTGAAAGAATTAATTATTATTATATACAACAAAAAAGATTTTCCGACGAAATTTTGTCTCAACTTATGAGCTCTGTAAGGCAAGATGTGGAATTGCACCATTTAGGGTGGAGCAGGCTACAACATGTGCATAATGCGTGCGTCCGTTATATTTGTAATATTCGTAAGTATGATCATGTTTCCCCGTCTTTCCAAACTCTGTCTTGGGTAAGGCTAAGCGATCGACGAACCCTGCATTCTCTTGTTCTCTTATTTCAAATTCTGCGCACCGCTACCCCAATCTATTTGGCTTCTCGTTTTCAAAATTTATCTGCATATCATCAGCTAAGTACAAGATCTCATCATAACAATTTACTCATTATACCCTACCACAAGACATCTTTATATTCTTCATCTTACACAGTTTCAGTTGCTAGAAATTGGAACTCGCTACCGAGTGATTTAAGGGGTTGTTGGACAATAACTTCATTTAAGTCAAAATTACATAAATTCTTACTTAACAAATTAATTGCTGATTAATATTTATTAGTTATAATGAAACTAACATCTGTCCATTCTTATTATTATCATTAATTTCTCTAAATAGATTTACAAATCCTCTAATGGCAATTACATTAATATTTTCATTATAGAAATATATTTTAGATTTGTATATATATTTTGTTACTCCCTGTAACATAGTTCTAGTAAGCTTATATTAAATTAATTTTCATCATTTTACTAGCTATCTCAAATCTCAAATTAATTATAATTGATTGGATTAAATTAGCTTATAAATTAAGTTACTACTTTACCTTATAGGTTTATCTAAATTTAAATAAATATGTAGTCTACTAGTCGTTACACTTAACTGAAGAATATTGCTGGAGAACCTTTTAAGTGTAGTGTAAATATTCGTAATTTAAATATGTATTGTATTGATTAAGGCTGGTTGAGTGGAAGAGAAGGCCTTATGGCCTTAACTCTGCCAGCGAAAATAAAACATTATTATTATTATTATTATTATTATTATTATTATTATTATTATTATTATTATTATTATTATTATTATTATTATATGCAGTCTATGCCGTAGTTAAGTGACTGTGTAATTTTAAGCAAGAGTACTGACCTTAGGTTTTCTTCATAGAGTGAAATCTATGTTTAGAGGAAGGTGAGTGTACGCTTTGAAATAATAGTAGCCAGTCCACTCACCAGCCTATCTCTTGCAGAGATATTCACCAACACTAATTTTCATGGAAAATTATAATATGCAACTAATATTGCTATAATGGCGCCGTGATTTGATTTTTGGTGTGTGTGTGTGTGCGTGCGTGCGTGCGTGCGTGCGTGCGTGCGTGCGTGCGTGTGTGTGTGTGTGTGTGTGAACGTTCATTTTTGCGTGATGCCGAAGTTTGAGTATATATGACTTGTACCTTAATTAAAGTATCTGAAATGCCCCCCACTATCTGATAATATGAGTTTAATATTGTAGCGAACTTTAGGCATCCCCTACCTCTGCCTAACACACATGCTACTCTCGTTCCCAAGACATTGGATGGTCTTAATTAAGTCTGGTCTCTAGCGGCCTTCGGATAGGAGCACCACATGCATTCCGAAATGAGTTAATTTCGTGACCGCAACCCTCGAGGGTTACATTTGAACTTGTAGCAAATTGTAACTCATCATACTGTATAATGCCTTCCCAAAATGAAAACGTAGTGGTTGCTGCCCTTAAATCGCATTTAGGTGTTCATAACTCGCATTTCGATACATATGAAAAAAAAAAAAACATGTGAATATGCAGGAAAATAGTGCAATATATTCTACAAATAATGCAGCGAATTGTTATCCACGTTTTGATAGACACTATACCAGTGAATTTACTTTATTCGCGGCGTTACAATATGTAATGAAATGAAAGTCGCTTTGATATTTTCTCGTGAGAAATAGCTATATAGATTTCACATATTTAGTTGTCATATTTTATAATCACTTCAAAACTAATATAAAGTCTATTTATGATTAAGAATATTACTGGAAAGTCATTATTTGTATCTTTCCACAGTATGCATTTCGTGCGTAGGATAAAAATGTAATTCGATTCTGTTTTGTCAATCCCATCATGCAAGCGCTGCCTCTAATAGAAAACCTTTTAGACCAGAAAACCCCAAATGGCCGGGTACTAATATCATTACTTCCCCTGACCTTTTCACGAAAGTTTACAGGATCGACCCCAAGAGGGCAGAGTGATTCTTGATCGGTACAATTATTTTAGACATCTACCTTCCTTAATACTTTATAAATTAAATACTCGTAACAAAGGGAGATCGCCAACGTGAAACACGTTATTTTAATGCAATTCGTACCAAATTGTCGGGTTTGAAGAGAGTGCGCAAAACACCAGGGTTATAAATGTTGACGACCACTCTTCAAACCTCACAATTTGGTATGAATTTTATTAAGATACTGCGTTTTTCCGTTTTAAGACGCACATAAATTGAAGATGTTAAGAGTGATCAATTGAAAGTTCTTCACCTGCAAGTGAGTTAAAATTTAATGAAACTTTAGAATAAAATTAACTGTAAATTATATTGGTTTCGTGTTACACAGTACAAGAATAACATGCCATGAAGACACTTGGGGGGGGGGGCATGGAGGTAGAGCCCCATGCTTTCCATGACCTCGGCACTAGAATGAGGTGGTGTGGTCGGCACCACGCTCTGACCGCCTTTTACCCCCGGGAAAGACCCGGTACTCAATTTTATAGGAGGCTGAGTGAACCTCGGGGCCGTTCTGAAAGTTTGGCAACGGGAAAAAATCCTGTCAATACAGTACAAGACATTACCGGTTTTCATCTGACCCTCCCTCTCTGTTACGCATTCGTTATCCAGTTCCGAAAGCACTTTACTCCATTGGTGTATTTCCAGCCTTGTTGTTTCCTGCTTTGTCCACTAAAGGTCTCCGCGGTCTCGCAAGATGTACAGAAAATATTTCTGCGATTTAATTCAGTGTGTTGTACTGCAGAAATATTTATACACAAACAGTCTTACTAATAAACCGTGTATAGTTTTTATACGAGACTTATGCAGAGTTGAGACAGAAAACGTTACTAATATACCGTGAATAAGCTATGGACGTATAAACAGGCTGTAACTATAAAATGGGAATTGCTTTGCAGTAGATATATACACGAAACCCCTTGTTTAAGCGTTGTATATAGGGAAAAAATGGCCGCCCTCTAACAACTGTTCGTATCGACTGTCATTTTATGATGATGTTTACCTTATAACCACAGAAGGACAAACCAAAGATCATAGAATTATTAGAATAATATTGCTGTAGCTTGTACTCTTTGACCAAAATGTAGTGTGGTAATCGATTAGAGCCAGTTGTACTATCGATATTTAACACGCCACACTACAGCGCTCTATCGGATGCAATAGAGAACCTCAGATATTCTATTAACTTTCGTAACGAAGTAATGACGAAACTATGACGTAGCTGTGTAACAGTCATACTGTTATACACGACGTATGTAGTGATTATTAGTAAGGAATTTGCACACGACTTATAAACGAGCTACTCATTGTATAAGTATAAGTATAGGGTTTTTATTAGTAAGACCGAAAGCAGGTAACTGTGTAAGAAGAACTGGTGACTGGTAATTTTGCTTGAGTCACCTCATTCCGGTACAGGAGTCCCTTTCTCTTTCAGCTGTGAAAGGAATGTTTATCACCACTTAGAAATTGATTGTTTGAGCCGGATTTCAACCTGTGATCCGATGATAAAGCTGAGGAAGACATGGAATTCAGTTACTATAGTTGCGACGCTGTTATTCCCGGCGTGACTCCTCTTCTTTGTTTACATCTTAGGAAGTGAAGGCTCTATAAAGTCTAGGTAGGTAGTATCGTTCGCCATTTTTGTTCTTTCGTTGCCGAGCTACCATACGAGGAATCTATTTGCCACACCGTTAAACATTATCATGTCGTAGCTCCTATGATAATAAATCAAACGCACTGTAATTCAGCGTCTTCGTGTGCTTTCTGCAAACGCCAACGAAAGACGGACAATTATATTAAGTATTTATCGAGCCTTAAGAAATGAATAACATCTTCATAAGCGAATCACAAGACGCACACGTTTAAATGTACCCTACCTGCAACGCGATTGGCTGCCGGAAATTAGAGCGACGGGACTATAAGACCCACAACCGTCGTAACTGTCACCAAGTTCCTTATTAGCTTACATTTTAATCCTGACTACTTCATGTGTAGGATTCGCCTGCCTATCGCTTTGAGCGGTATAGCTGTCTGCTGCTTTTGTGTTGGAATTGCTGCTGTGCATTCATGAATGCCCATTTCACTTTCTGTTGCTGAATTTTGGCGTATAACTCCCTAAACCGAGCGTTCTTTCCTTCTGTCTTAATTTCTAACTTCCTAAAGTTTTCATGAATTTCATTGCGAATGTTTAATTTTGTTTAATATAAATTAGCGTATAAAATAAAGTTAATCATTTTCTAGTAATTCTTGTAATTTTGGTTTACAATGTATAAGACTATGATTGCTGAGGCGTCTTTTGACGTTTGTCAGATCGTGTTTCGTGACCACTTATTGATGTATTGGTTCCAAGAACGTCCGCTACGGACATCATGTCTCTGTCAGCTGTGTTATATAAGACTTCGTCTTTGATTTGGAAAGCCTGTATTATGCATGGGACCCAAAGGTGCGGAATGTAATAGATATAAATTGTTCCGTTCCGCTAAATTATCAGAAACTTTCCAGCAAATTTTAAATACTGTGTAACGAAACAATTTGTGTGCGGAGACACTTAAATTTTATGTCAAATATGAAGGTCTGATGCTGTGTTGAGTCCTATCAGTTTCTTTAGTATTTTTTTTAACCCTTTCAGTCACGAATTATGTTTTTGTTTGGAAAAGTCCAGTTGTTTGTTCTTGACTCCTTTTAAGTTTTTGTGAATTGCCCACAGTCTCCTTTTCACAGCATGATGCCTAGATTTCCACTTGAGAGGACTCGCTCTAAACAACTCATTGTCCATGAAGCGGCATTAAGTTGCTGTTCTCTGTAGAGAACGCAGTGAATGAAAGGGTTAATTACGTGTAACCATTTCAGGAACTTGAAAGAATGTGAAGTAATGAGTTTGGTAATTGCTTTTAACGTGTCTAGTTTAATTGTAACTTCGTCAATAGCAACTCCTATTTGCACTTTCAGCTTTCCTCCATCCCCCCCCCCCAACACTTGTATTATTTTTGTATGAAATTGACAGTTTTTATTGGAAGAATCTCATCCGAGAGCATTTCATCTCATTCAGCAGCAAGGAACTTCCGCACAGTATGACAAGTTTAAGGGGAGAGGACGATATTTTTTGGTGAAAAATGAGTAAATTAAAAAAAATTATAAATTCTTTAGAATACTCTGTGATATGTGTGGAATGCATTGCATAACATTTTGTGGGTATTTGTGTCCTTAGCGGATGTTGAGACGACATTTTTATACTGTCAGTCACGAATTATGTTTTTGTTTGGAAAAGTCCAGTTGTTTGTTCTTGACTCCTTTTAAGTTTTTGTGAATTGCCCACAGTCTCCTTTTCACAGCATGATGCCTAGATTTCCACTTGAGAGGACTCGCTCTAAACAACTCATTGTCCATGAAGCGGCATTAAGTTGCTGTTCTCTGTAGAGAACGCAGTGAATGAAAGGGTTAATTACGTGTAACCATTTCAGGAACTTGAAAGAATGTGAAGTAATGAGTTTGGTAATTGCTTTTAACGTGTCTAGTTTAATTGTAACTTCGTCAATAGCAACTCCTATTTGCACTTTCAGCTTTCCTCCATCCCCCCAACACTTGTATTATTTTTGTATGAAATTGACAGTTTTTATTGGAAGAATCTCATCCGAGAGCATTTCATCTCATTCAGCAGCAAGGAACTTCCGCACAGTATGACAAGTTTAAGGGGAGAGGACGATATTTTTTGGTGAAAAATGAGTAAATTAAAAAAAATTATAAATTCTTTAGAATACTCTGTGATATGTGTGGAATGCATTGCATAACATTTTGTGGGTATTTGTGTCCTTAGCGGATGTTGAGACGACATTTTTATACTTCCTGCACTATGGATTTTTAAATCACACGTCCCCTTTTATTGTTGTTTCCGATAAATTAAATTAAAAAAAAAAAAAAATTTCTTTAAATACTCTTTGATATGTGTGGAATACATTGCATAACATTTTGTGGATATTTGTGCCCTTATCGGATGCTGAGACGCTATTTTTAAACTTCCTGCGCTATGGATTCTTAAATCACATAAATATCGGTTTTTCCGGTAACTTCATTTTTTTGCTACATTGCCAGACAAAAATGGATATAATTTCTGAACTATTAAAGATACATGCATGAAATTTAGAACACACATTCTTTAGACTATTAGGAAACTTTCGTCTGTAACAGAATTTTGTTAATTGATTTCATTTTTAAAATATGTCCGCATCTTTACCTTTATTGGTTGGTATATTTTATATTTATAATTTCTTAGGTCTATTATATATTCCCATATTCAACCCGAATGATATTTCCTATTTGCATATGCAATTTTACGATTTGTTTTATTTGAGAAAAAGGAAATCAAAAAAGTGTTTTTAAATTTAATTGTTTATTTTACAAACGTAGGGAGTAATATCAAAATTCTGTTACAGGCAGTTTGTAGAGCATGCTTTTGCAAATACATTGCAAAAACTGTTTGAATCTATATTTAAAAATGGTTCAGATATATCGGTTTTAGTAAAATCTTGCATTGGTATTTTTTTTTCAAATCTGGGCCCCAATTTTTTTTTTTTCAAAATATTTATATTTGGTTGAGTTGCTACAGTTATGAACCCTCTACATACAAAAAATTAATATTTTACACAAAATAGGAAAAAGTTTAAAAAAATACCATCCTCTCCCCTTAAAAGGTGTAGCTCTTGGAATTGGTACAGCAAGCAGTGCCAACGTTAGTGTGTGCGAAATGGTCAAAGACAGCACCTCACATTTCAATGATCAATGCATATCCAGTCTAAATAATCCATCTTTGCTTTTTGCCTAATTTAAATCTTTTTATAATGGTGCTGAAGGTGGCCGTGAAGAGAAAGTGGACAATGCAGTGTTCTTTTATGCTGCTCATTCACATTACCATAACGAAATCATATTGCCGTCACGTGGCTCGTTGCCAGATGTGCATGTGCAGGAACATCACACTTGGCATTGTTTCGATTTTCCCCCACAGTATTTTCTTTGCACTTGGTAAATTTATGAGTCTGTTATGTGGTATACGTAATTCCATTAGCTGAAGTCAAATTACGGTAAGCGTAAAATCATTGTTCCCCAACCTTCGCTTCAAACAGTTTGGTGCCTTTAGTGTGATTTTTTTATTAGATTGTGTTTCGGGTACTGCATTCCTGCGATATATTGTAATCTGTGGGCTACAATGAGAATAGC
This sequence comes from Periplaneta americana, assembly GCA_025594305.2. Lineage (NCBI taxonomy): Eukaryota > Metazoa > Arthropoda > Insecta > Blattodea > Blattidae > Periplaneta > Periplaneta americana. The sequence continues at coordinate 14,417,878 of JAJSOF020000029.1, read as the reverse complement.
AAAATCTATTGTCTCGTTGCACTCAACAAATGCCAAGCGAATCGCATGTAGCACGCGAGATTTTCTTGTGAGCTTCACACTAAATCACGAACGTATTCTTTACCAATGAAGCAATATATCATATAAATGTTTTGATTTCTGTAGCACGGAAAACTTGTTGCATTATGTTGAAAATTTGACATTTTAATAACACTCTATTGATGGTTAGGATTCACTTTAGTCGCAAACGATGAAAAATGCTCTTTTCGACTTTGGGACATCTTGTAGTGAAATGTGTCGTTCAGGAATCATTTTTCACCTCTATCTGTCCATCCAAGGAAGGAGATGACAAGAAAGAAATGAAAGCATTTGCCTTGAAATAATGTAATGATATTGTGACTTTTAATTCACACAACAATAATGTTACTTTTATTGTCACAACAATAATCACTTTCTATAATTGAATTTAAACACTCCCGTCAACAATGGGATTTCCACTCCACACAGTAACATAGTATTCGTTATTGCACTCCACAGACGACAATGACAATTCACTTGGATTATTGAGAACAACAATGTACTCCTAATCTCAACTAATGTTCACAAAGCACTATTTACAAACAAAACTGTCAGTTCTCAGTTAACAGTTCGTTTGCCTTGGCTAGTTCTTCTAACTCATTCACTCAAGTTCACAGTATATCGAACCCAAGACTTCCAGAGACAATCCACTGAACTTCGAACTCAGGTCCCCCAACTGCGGTCCACTACACGTCGAACCAAAGACTCCGGATACGCCGCACATGCCTGGACGCTCCCACAGTTGCGGACACACTCAAGTCGAACTCCGGTCTCGAAGCTGGCTTCACTGCTGCTTCACAAACTCACTGGCTTGCTGTCCAAACTAAACTGGCTTTTGTTTCTGAACTTACGATTTCGAGAACAATCTCGTTACAACAATCGGTTCGCGTGTCTTTTCGAAACTTCCAGCTTCCCCTCTTTGCTTCGCACCACACCGCACATGCCCTGGCACTAAATGCGTGCGCAACTTCATTTGCGCACCCAGCCACCTCCGATCTCGCCCTCCTTCTGCCGGACGCGTGTTCGACTCCCGAGGGAGCGAGAACATTCCATTATGGTTGCCACAATATCATTGTAATGGCAAAGGAAGCTTTCAATAGAAAAAGTAACATCTTCTGCGGACCTCTGCAAAAAGAACTAAAGGAAAAGACTGATGAGGTGCCTTGTGTGGAGTGTGGCATTGTATGGAGCAGAAACATGGACATTACGACGAAGTGAAGAAACGCATTTGAAATGTGGGTATGGAGAAGGATGAAATTGACAGACAGAAGCTGTATTGGAAAGAGTGGGTGAAGAACTGATGCTGAAACTGACCAGGAAGAGAAAAAGAAATTGGCTAAGAAGAAACTGCCTACTGAAGGATGCACTGAAAGGAATGGTGAACGGGAGAGGAGTTCGAGGCAGAAGAAGATATCAGATGATTTTTATTTTATTTTAGTTGGTTATTTTACGACGCTTTATCAACATCTTAGGTTATTTAGCGTGATAATGCCGGTGAAATGAGTCCGGGGTCCAACACCGATAGTTACCCAGCATTTGCTCATATTGGGTTGAGGGAAAACCCCGGAAAAAACCTCAACCAGGTAACTTGTCCCGACCGGGAATCGAACCCGGGCTACCTGGTTTCGCGGCTAGACGCGCTAACCGTTACTCCACAGGCGTGGACGATATCAGATGATAGACATCATTAAGATATATGGATCATATGCGGAGACTAAGAGGTAGGCAGAAAATAGGAAATATTGGAGAATATTGGGTTTGCAGTGAAAGACCTGCTATTTGGCAGAACACTAATGTATCCCTGCAAGGTAAGAAGTACATAGTTGTGGGAGAAATGGTAGTAATACCATCTCCATTATTTTTTCTTTGATGTGATGGTTTAAAATAAGTTTAGGTCGTTGTTTACCATTTTTGTGCACATTCGTATTACACAAAGTATAAGGAAGAAGACTGTAATGCTTTTATAAAAGCAGATTTAGATAGTTTTATTATACAGCGATTTCTCCTGACGAATTTTGTTTAAATTCAGCATCTGCGTAGAAATTGTGCACATGAAATGTAATCAGTTTTTCTAAAAGGAATCATGTGAGTTTTATTTTAAAAGTAACACAAAATAACAATTTTTAATGAGAATTTCATCCCTGTCCCACATGATTTGTAATTTCATAAGTACATGCGAGAAATGAAATGGTGCGCAATGTTTGTTAGAAAAATGAATTTTTATTTACATAATATACTTCCAAAGCCACCTGTTCGATTCCCTCTTGGGCGGATTACCTAATTGGGGTTTTTCCGAGGTTTTTCCCAACCGTAAGGCGAATGTCACGTAATCTATGGAGAATCGTCGACCCCATCTCGTTATCACCAATCCCATCGACGCCGAAAAACAGAGTATTTGATACATCGTCGTTAAATAACCAACAAAAAATATTTCAAATCTAAAAAGTTCAGAAGGAATTAGGGTTTATAGGTGCATAGCTATTATTAGAAAATATACAAAGAAAATTTATATCCTTACGTTCATTCAGATTTCTGCCCATTAATTCCAGGTACAGTTATGAGAGAAAATGTGAATATTTTAATTGTCAAAATCTATATGCTAGACGCCATGAGCTAGATTATCTGTTCTTTTGTAAAGTTCTCAAAGGTGATATATCCTGTGACTTTATGCAAATCTAGTCTTTCAGGTAAAGCTCCCTGTAAAGCAGATTTGAATAATTTCAAGGGAAAAATTGTTCCGGGGCCGGGTATCGATCCCGGGACCTCTGGTTGAACGTACCAGCGCTCTACCACTGAGCTACCCGGGAACTCCACCCGACACCGTCTCAACTTTTCCCTTATATCCACACAACTCGTGTGGGCTGACGAAACGCCAGAGACCCACATCGAGTGCACACAATCTCTGCGTGACTTGGAATTGTGGTTTTCTGTTAACGTACACAGTGACCTAGATATTATGCAAATCTAGTCTTTCAGGTAAAGCTCCCTGTAAAGCAGGTTTGAATAATTTCAAGGCGTTTCTGGCGTTTCGTCAGCCCACACGAGTTGTGTGGATATAAGGGAAAAGTTGAGACGGTGTCGGGTGGAGTTCCCGGGTAGCTCAGTGGTAGAGCGCTGGTACGTTCAACCAGAGGTCCCGGCATCGATACCCGGCCCGGCCCCGAAATTATTCATATCCTGAACAAACAATATTTTCCATTCCATATAGAAAACTTTTCTATATTAGAAATTTCTTTCACCAGTCTCCAGATGCATTAAAAATGCCAACATGCATGGCTGCGAATTCGCTCCCTTCAGTGTATAGACTTAGTTTGCTCTTGGCAACGATTTATCATTTATGTATTCTTTTAGGCATTATACTCAATTATCATTGTCTCATAGTATTCTTAGTTATCCATTCATCGTCATTATTGTAATTAATTGTAATTGTTCTTATGTGTAATAATTATTTTTGTTTTATATTTGTGCTGAACTGTAATTGGCCACTGGCTGTTGTACAGCACATTAAATATAAATAAATAAAAACAAGTACGATATACAAATAGCTGTTTTGCTTGAATATGTGCAAAATTAATTACAAACATTGCTTAAGCTATGTAATTATCTTACTTGTACTTTTTGAAAATACAAACAAATTTTTTAGTGAAATTCAGGACACGAAAGTTTAGTTATTAGTGTGTATAATAAACGATTTCATTTGTGTGTATGTTTTTTCTATTCAAGACAGTTAACTATAAACGGGGATATAATTGACAACATGAGAAACTGATTAAACTTATTACGAAACGCTTAAAAGACATAATGTTAAAATATGTGTCGTTTCGGTGGTCTGCAAAATTATTGTCCTCCATTTCTCTGATACGCATTCTGGTTGCTGTTACGGCATTCACATTCTTTTCATGGTATCAATTCAATATGATTCTAGTTCTAGGGCACACGTTCCACGGATCAATTAACGATTGCACTCCCTAGAGTTGGCGACAGAAGAATTGATACGTGTGTAGAATATGTGAGCATTATTAATATCTGTTCGATATCTGTTGCACCGGATATCCTCGTTATTGCATTTCTCACAGGAATAAATCTATGACTACTACTACGGCTGCTGCTACCTGAATATCATTCTAATTTCGCCTAACGTGTGAAAACTAATTTTGCGTGTAAGCAAAATACTCGTAGTTTATGACCTGAATTTTGGGTTCTGTTAAATTTAGTGTAATTTACATATTATATTCACAAAATTCATTTTATCATCAGTATTTATAATTTAAAAATTAACATACGTTACGTCACATTGTATTCCAGATTGTTTGTCGGGCCTCCATCAGTGATATGAATAGAACATCAGATGGAAATGAATCTGGTCATTGATTACTGCATAATTTGCCGGATCCCTCCTGTTAGGAGCGGGAGGAGTGGTGCAGGGCTAAACTCCGTGTAAAATGTGAGCCCTCGGCAGACAGTGTGGTAGTGTTATTGATTTCTGGGGATGAAAGTACCCCCTGCTACTGCTGCCGCACCCCTACATTTGTGGCCCCGTTGTGAAAGAGCGCGTCCCGTTATGTCTCGTACGATTCACCAGACTTTTCGGTGGACATACGTAATAACTTATTTATATGCATGAAAGGTCTTAAATAAGGTCTTTTAAATCGCAGATAAAAGCATCGTCTGCGAGGCAAGAATCGTTGTAAGGTCGCGATATCGCACACAACATGCGACTAAATTTATTTTCCTGCTGCTCCTAACGTTTCTTGCACACTGCACTCGAACAGTGGTAATAACCTTGTCGTGTTTACGTTTTTGTGTAGACAATCTTTTGACATGCTATGCTACTTCGCTTCCAGCTGTGTAAATTATTATCTTTTTATGTATAGCGGCTGTAGCATACTTACTTGATTCTGGACTCGTATGATGTAAACTGCATGTTGCGCATAGGATTCATGAACATATTGAGTACCGTACACCGTTATTATCAGGCTTCGAGACTTTGGACCCGATACAATAAGTTTACTGTGCTTGTACTATAGGTTGTTGACTCGCTGCAGGTAGTGATGTGTTGAGGTAACAACGTTGCTGTTTAGAATAGAGTACGATAGTATGGGGAAACGCACACATATGGACATTCTGAAAGTAAAAATACATTACAAAATGACAATGTCAAAAGAATGTGAAAAGCATTTATTCTCCTGTCTTTTATGAGCATTTCTGTTTAATTATACACAGTGTTAATGGTGGAAATAAACATGTAGCAATTTTAATTTCCTCATTTATTCTATTGGTCGTCTTTAGGAAGTGCAGTTACAGTACCGAATTGCAATGTACTACAAGACACATTTTCAGTGTCTCAAACGTAAATCTTTTTCAGTTGTCTGTCAAACACAGTTTGTACTGTGAAAAGATGCGCTCTACGTCGCATGACGTGATAGGAGCAAAACGAAAAAAACTTATCATTGCAGTCTCTAAGAGACAGTCCTTTATTCTCGGGTGACTCTATGCCCACTAATTTGCTCTTTATATTACACAATGTTCCATATCCGTTATTTTTACATAAAATTGATTTCCACTTCTGTTTTACACGTTAAGTAACCGGTTTACTTGGTGCCTAATTAATTCTCTGCGTCATTTTATAAATTAATTTGAGGGCTTCTGGCATCTCTTGCTCTGACTTTTCTAACCGTGTAATAGTTTCAGACACAGTTTGAAAATAGGTTTGTATGAAAACCAAATTATTCATCAGAACCTTCAAATCCAGAGCGTTTTCCTTTGCGTATTTGTTGTCATTCATTCTACAGTACCCCCACCCACTGTACTTTTTACCACTATACTCAATACGCCGTTATGCAGATTTCCCACTGAACTGCTCTATCGGGTCCGAAGTCTCGAAGCCTAGTTATTATCAAGCTGCGGATTTTTAGGCAGTAAAAACAGTCGAAATTGGCAGGCAAAATAGGCATTCAAAATTCTAAAATAGGCATTTAAAAAGGCACTAACAAATTTCTAATTCTCAACGGCTAACACGACCATAGTATAGCATTATACACTACTTTCTATAGGAATGTCATTAAGGCAGTGAATAATTAAATATTCGTCCAAATGTTGTAATGAGAACTGATGTCTATTGTCTGTAAGAATTTTATTAAATTGGGAGAAACTCCCTTCCTATTCACATGAAGTGATGGGCCAATACTTCAGGGATCCAATCTCAGCTGGGGACCAAACCAGTGGGAACGCAGTAATGTCAATGTATTTTTCAATCAGTGCTTCTGATGACTTTTGCTTTGGCATATCTCCACGGTATACTTCACGTATTACAGCAGAAAACTCAACTCCATACTCAATTCAAAAACTCACAAAACTACCCTAGTCAACTACCACAATGATTCATGCAGCTTTCGAAATACATTTTTTCTTATTGGTTGATTTTAAATTATTCGGATTTCTCCGCGCTCTGTTGGCAGTAAAACGTAACACACAGAATTATCAATAGTTCTATATCACTTCCCTCTGCTAGATAAAAAAGAAACAAATTACAGATTAAAAAAATGTCGATAGAATGGACAGTAAATTAAATTATAATATATAATACGGATATTTAGGCAACTTTTAGGCATTTATAAGTAAATAGGCATTTACTAGTTAAATAGTAATTATAGGCAATATAGAATTCGCATATAATACTCGCATGGTCCTACTAATAAAAACTCTATATACAGACGTTTAACTGTCTTATACTTCTACAATGAGTAACTCGTTTATAAGTCGTGTGTAAATTCCTTACTAATAATCACTACATACGTCGTGTATAACAGTATGACTGTTACACAGCTACGTCATAGTTTCGTCATTACTTCATTACGAAAGGTAATAGAATATCTGAGGTTCTCTATTGCATCCGGTAGAGCGCTCTAGTGTGGCGTGTTAAATATCGATAGTACAACTGGCTTTAATCGATTACGACACTATATTTTGGTCAAAGAGTACAAGCTACAGCAATATTATTCTAATAATTCTATGATCTTTGGTTTGTTCTTCTGTGGTTACAAGGTAACCATCATCATAAAATGACAGTCGATACGAACAGCTGTTAGAGGGGCGGCCATTTTTTCGCTATATACAACGCTTAAACAAGGGGTTTCGTGTATATAACTACTGCAAAGCAATTCCCATTGTATAGTTACAGCCTGTTTATACCTCCATAGCTTATTCACGGTTTATTAGTAACGTTTTCTGTCTCAACTCTGTATAAGTCTCGTATAAAAACTATACACGGTTTATTAGTAAGACTGACAGTGTCTTAAAATGGATATGTAACCTAAAATCTTCCGCTTTCAGGTTAAGGATTAAAATAGGCATATAGGCATAAATCCGCAGCTTAGTTATTATTGTAATTAACGCCATGGTCGGCGATTTTACATTAATTCTACTTATAAATGCACACTAAAATGATTACTAATGCATATTTGTTGATATTTGCCTCTTATAAATGTGATCATTTTTAGTTTGTCATGCCTTAACATCTGTGGTCATACTGCGTGTGTAGGATCTTTGGGTATAACAGTAGACCGTTTTTTATTATTGTTGAGTTTCTGTTGGCGTTGAGTTAGATTGGCATGTGCCCATTTAACTGTTATTTATTTTATTTTTTTTTTAGATTTTGATTTATGTTTATGATTTCGGTGATTGAGACTGTGATGAATGAGGATTAGAGACCACAGCTTTTCGCATTAACGATGAAAGCGACAAATCGTGATTAAAAAGGAAGTTGTTTTTCTGTGCGAATACGTTTGTAACAACAGCAAAAATTAAAATATTTTTATCGCGAATTTTCGCGATATATGTGTTTTAGAGCGAAATAAATAATTATTTCAGCGAAAAAAGCTAAATTTATTAAAAATTTGTATTTAATTACTTTTTTAACATTTGGTGCATCATTTAAACACCTTTAACTTGTGAACATAACATGCACTCTTCTTACAAGCTTAAAGCTAGAATTGGAAAAAACACATATTTCAAAGGAGATTAAAAGTAATATATGGAAAAGCGCACAATTTGCTAGCGAAGGTCTTTATGTATCCGAGACTAATATTTTAATGTGTAAATTTTCTAATGTGCGAGTAGATTGGGAGAGCTTGTGCGCCTGAAAGAAAAAAGTATAACTCCTGAAAGACAAGCATTAATGAAACCTTTTTTTTTTATCATTTTTACGCTTAATACGTAGTATACCCACAGTCTAGTACATACAGTCACAAAGCTCAATACGTAATATGCATCCATAGATAGTTGCTAACCACTAGGATCGCTACTATCGCCTCATTACAGACAATGCGAAATAGTACCGGCACAGTCTATTGTTCCTATCACCCTCACAACTCAAGTTTCGTGACTGTATATACTAGACTGTGCTATACCGTTATTTTTTCACGTAAAAATCCCTTTCCAATTTATACGAAATTATAGCGTATAATCTTACGACTAATTAGCGATAAAGCGCGACATAGTTTTTTTATTCTTCCAGAAATTGGTGCGAAATTATGTACTCTCTAATTATGGTACCGTATGTAAATTTCCAATCCAGCATTTGGCTTTGTGACTAAGGGAAACCATGAAAAACTCCAGTCAGATTTGCCGGCCACGGGGTTTGAACCCTGGACTACTGGATACGTTAAACGTTATCGTCTGACAAGCAAACATTCCTAAGGGGGCAGATAAAAAGTTATTTTTTTCTTCCACCTTGTTAATAACGTCAAAACAAGTGCTTATAGGCCTACAAATTTTCGAGCGTAATTACGAGGGCTGTGAAAAATAAGTTTCCCTGGGACCGTTATCAGAAAGAAAACACAATTTCATGGAAAGATTTATTGAAACAGATACAACAATTATTGAGCTATTTTCGATATATTCCCCACCGGAATGCAGACATTTGTCGTGTCATGGGATCAACAGAGAGGTGCAGGCGGCTGTCACACACTGGTTTCGATCCCAGACGGCAGACTTCTACGACACAGGGATACAAAAGTTGCCATACTAATAAGACACAAGGGCAAAATACGACAGCGATAGTGAGGTAAAATTAATATTGCGTAAAACTAAATACAAACTTATAATAAAAAGAATTCATCACGGAATGAGCGAGACTCAACACCCACAGAGTTATGCTCGTTATAATGGCGTGGAGGGAACGGAATTATAAAGATACACGTAGTACGCCTGCGTATGATGCAAAAATTTCCGTCCAGCTGTACAGCATGAAGAAGTCATTGTTTCTTTGTTCGATGAAAAGCACGTTGTTATAATTGATACTACGCTGTCAAAAGAATGATTTTAAAAATTAAAAGGTGTAATAACTGTATTATGAAGTTTCTTCAGTGTTTTTTATCGGAATTGGGGGGACAGTTCTCTCCCTCCGACCTCTGTCATTGTCTGCCTCTCTCTCCATCTTTTTTCTTTCTCTCTTTCTTTACATATTTGATTCTGTTAATAACTTTCACGTTTACTCGCTGCTTCCGCGAAATAAATTTTAATTTGTGATTGAATTTATAACGTTTCATTTTCAACTCATAATGTATATATAACTGGGTAGATCAAAAACTAAATATCTGTGATTAATTGAATCGGCATTACATATTATTTTGTCATGACATAATGTCTACAATAATTAATATAGAAATACAGTACTAGCCAAATTTTTATGTGGCACACGAGACACATCGGACAAAGCATCATGCTTTTGGATCGGTGTCGGGTAGAGTTCCCGGGTAGCTCAGTTGGTAGAGAGTTGATACGTTAAACCAAAGGTTCCGCATTCGATACCCGGCCCCGGAACAATTTTTCCCTCGAAATTATTCAAATCAACTTTACAGGGAGTTATACCTGAAATCTTGATTTGCATAATACACGTCACTGTTCGTTAACAGAAAACCACAATTTAAGTCACACGGAGTTAGTGTGCACTCGAAGTTGGTTGCTTGACGGTTGTCAGCCCACTTTGAGGTCTGTGGATATAAAAGGAAAAATTGGATCGGTGTCTGGTAGAGTTCCCGGGTAGCTCAGTTGGTAGAGCGTTGGTACGTTAAACCATAGGTCCCGGGTTCGATGCCCGGCCCCGGAACAATTTTTTCCCTCGAAATTATTCAAATCAACTTTACAGGGAGTTATACCTTGAAATCTTAATTTGCAAAGCATCATGCTCTTTACAGTTACATTAATTCGGTTTGAAAGGAAAGTTTCGCGATTTAGAAGTTCACACGATGTTTAAAATAATGAATTTCAGAATTTTGGTGCAGGTCAATACACTATTCTATCTGCATCAGCATATATTGTTTAGTCAACTGTCCGAAGGCAGATTTGAACCTCAAGGTATCATTCATGAGGCAACTAAGCCAGGAAATGAGTTAGGTTGGTCAGTTCCTTTCCCCTCTTCATTGCATATATCGTTAACTAGTAACGTGTTACACTAATCAGACTTCAGATGCATACAAACATTTTGTTCTTCCTCTGACACATATCGTCATGTACATATCAGCCACAGCCTTAATCAGAGGATCAGCATTATATTAGTGACTTTTAAATTCCGTCAAATCTACTTAACTCTAGTGTATTGTGTTTATTATGAACTCCGAATTGTCTCTTGCCAGATGGCAGTACCACACTCTAATACAAGATACATTTACATGTCGGCCTGGTTGGCTCAGTTGGTATAGCGCTGGCCTTCTATGCCCGAGGTTGCGAGTTCGATCCTGGGCCAGGTCGATGGCATTTAAGTATGCTTAAATGCGACAGGCTCATGTCTGTAGATTTACTGGCATGTAAAAGAACTCCTGCGGGACAAAAATTCCGGCATTCCGGCGACGTTGATATGACCTCGGCAGTTTCGAGCGTCGTTAAATAAAACATAACTTTTTACATTTACATACACAAAAATAATTTACATCAGCAACCGTAATAACAATACGAGAATAATAGAGCAAGAAGAAGAATAAGATAACTAAAGGAAGGATTATTTAAAGTTAACTTAATTTTTCAACCTAATTATGTACAAGCCAACTTAATTATTTACATGTGAACTTAATAATTATGTATACTGTATATAATTATATATATCCTGTATATGTATGAAATTAATTACACATGAACTTATTAATTGCATATCGACTTGAATAATTACACATAAACTTAATTATGCATCCTATTTACATGTCGGGTTAGTTACTCCTACATATCAGTTTAATTAGTCAATTTATATTATACCTTGAATTGCTTGCAAATTTCCCTAGGGAAGGACAACCCTCAAAAGGCACTGCAGACAGTTCATTCAAATTTGTTATAGTTCTCTTTAGGAATGAAAATTTACCGACATCTGTTCTCTGTTGTCTGCAGTAGTACCACAGTCTACTATATACAGTCACGAAGCTTTAGTTTTGAGGGTGCTAGAAACAATAGACTGTGACGGTTCTATTTTGCATTGCCTGTAATGAGGCGATATTAGCGATCTTAGTGGTGAGCAACTATCTAATGTTTGCATATTTACTACGTATTGAGCTTTGCGACTCTATATACTAGACTGTGGTAGTACCATAATAAGGTGACTTTTAAATTCGTGATGAACTGGTGGTACAGTGAGGTTATTTGAGTTAAGGACCGCCTTCCCCTTCCTGGGGAAGTGTAGTCTTCGCAACTGGAAAAACGGAAATAGAGTCGCCGCGCGTAAAGTTGGTATTTTTATTTCAGTATTTATATTTTTACTGAAAGCATAAAATGATACTGTATTTAATACTGATAATAGTAAACACTAATCTGTTATTTCCCCTCGAGTAATATGTTGGTCCATCTAGTCTCCGTCCCATAATTCACTCCAGAGTCTGTGCTCCGAATGTGCCTTGAAGAGTGCACAGTCTCCCTTTTTTTCGCCTAGTCACCAGGATGTCCCAACCCAATTCACTTAGCTTTTCGAACCCATGGCCCTTGCTCCTTTTGAGCGAATTTTGCTGCTCTTTTCCCTTCCTAAGGTGTCTATTTAATAGTTTCCATAAGGGTCCCAGCAAACCGCTCCATTCCGCAATCGGACGGACGAGCGATAATGGTCTATTGGCGAAGTGCATCAACATTGATTAAAAACGCAGTAATCTTTCCTTACGAAACGACGGTTAAACAGTCCGTGGTTAAAATTGTAACTTGTGTTTCCCATTCTAATCACCAGATTACTAAACTTGGCTAGCCACACCTCATTTAACCAGAGTAAAGTCTATGACGGCATTGTTTCTAAAAATGACTAAAGGAAAGCATCCATACAGTGGGTGATAATAGTCAACGTCTAAAAACGAATGCCACTATGTTCTACATCGAAATGAACGTATCCTGAATTTTCTGACGTTGCATTTGTTTTCCTTTGGGCAAAGTTCCATTTCTTTGTTTTTCAGTAATGTTAGAAAATCGTACAAAATGGAAAATTGAATCCAAAAGTGATTATATCCCAATGTTAGGTTGAAGTATCGATAGACACCAATTACTAGATTTAAATGTAAATAAAAGATGGAATATCCATAAAGGAAAAATGCAAAGATTGGATAGGAATGTGTGTACGATCTTGGAACATTTAAATTAGGGAATGGGCATTATCCGAGAATAAAGAACCTGTTTTTGTTCAGAGTCTGACATGATGTTAGGTTTCTCGTTTTCCTCTTAAAATACGACGTAACAGTTACAGAATCGTAAAACTTTGGCAGATAATCGAAAATATGACTTACGTTCTTGTGTTATTTTAATAATCCATTTGTAGATTTTGATAAATTGAAATCCCTCCTGAAACTGTCACTAATTCCTAAAGACGACCAATTTAACTAAAGAACCTTCACGCTCACGCTCTATCCAAGTAATTCAAGTACTGCACAATAATAATCGTCTTAGAAATAATCACCTGTGGTTCTTAAACATTTTGCTTTAAAAGACAGCGAATAAAATCGCTGGTTATCTTCTTTTGAACCGCTCATATTTGTAATGTTACATTTAACTTTCATTTAATCGTAACATATGGTTGATCCACCATAAAAATGCTTAATCAAATTAGGTGACAACGTTTTAACCATGGTTACATCTAACTACGTTGATGCCTGGACATATATATGAGTCTATTTCAACCTGTCGCATGCACAGTAAACTCATTGTATTCCAAAGTCTCAAAGCTTTCCTCATCACATGGCTTATTTGATCTTTCCACTCAATGTCATCACTTAAATATAGGTCTACTCCTAAGTATTTGCAGTTTTTTTCATGAGGGACTACTACTCCAATCCTGTAATTAAAATTGTATCTTTCTCTTCTTTTATTGAGGCTACAGCTTACTTTTACTCTTGTTTATTTTCATTTTGCTTACCCTGGCCCATTTACTGACTTCATAGAGGTTCCTGTGTGATATGTACCGTCATATTTCCCGGAATTCACAATAAAATTCTGACTATGAATAGACTGCTATGCAGTTGTCAGGAATACAGGAAGAAAGACGATGCGGGCATTTCTGTCAACTCTGTGTTATCTTCCAACATTAGAACACATACATGCGGGAGTAGTTTTTTAAGACGGCCATTCCTAAAAATAAGAGGAAGGTAGAAAATAGGAAAGATTGGAGAATTCTGGGTTTGCGGTGAAAGATCTGACCTTGGGCATAAAACTATGAATGATGGAATTACTAAAAGTAGGTCTTTTAACGCTATTCAAGCGTGTATTATACGAAAAGCACTTCTAAGGCCGTGCCTCAAAGCTACATTTTCAGCTGAAGTGAACTGGATAGTTGTCTAAAAAGCCGGATGTGATGTCAAAAGTTATGATCCAAAGCTACATAGTGCATAGCAATCAAGTTCGTAGTAAAATGTTTGCTTGATTGATGACTTGTTTACTAAACAAACATGGATATCTCATCAGCAATTAGGATTATGGCATTTGAAGATGCTTTGGAAGTGAAATAATGTAAATGTAGTATAGAATAACACGTTAACTTTGAACATTGACATTGTTAGTACCTTCTTTACAATAATTTAAACATCATTGTAATATATTAGGCTCTTATCTTTTACACATAACTCGTAATGAAACCGCATTAGGATACTGCCCTCTTAATTCAGTGCTGCACCGTGATGGCATGGTTTTTAGAAAACTGGTCTATGAAGAAAGCCATGAAAGCTTTGAGACACAGCCTAAGACTAGTACGAAAAGTAGTTTTAACTATTTACGCTGGTTGTCAGTCATATCTATTTAAAAATTACTTTTTGCTTGACAATGGCCATTCCAACTTTGCTATATGGATCAGAAACTTGGACTCTAACAACTAGTCAACCGAAAAGAATAGAAGCAGCTGAGATGAGATTACTAAGACCGCTAGCAGGCTACGCTCTCTATGACCATAAATATAATGAAGACATCCGACAATAACTAAATATCGCAGCCATTACAGAGACAATCCACAAGTATCGGAGCAACTGGCATGATCATGTTCTACGGATGCCAAATGATAGACTACCCAGGAGATTATTAAATTACAGACCCCTTGGATACCGAGATCATGGACGCCCGAAGAAGCGATGGAGAGACCAGCTTTTCACCTGAGACGGAACAGACCAAATGGCCTAAACCCTGATATATATGATGATGATTGATGATGATGACTTTTTGCTTAAGAAACATACACAAATTTCTTCAACAACCATTTTATTGATAACTATATGGAACAATTAAGAATTAAATACAACTGTAAAAATATAGGGGACACTTGATTTGCAATTTGAATGCTCCATCACTGAGCTACACCACTGCCTGCTTTTAAAATTATAAAGTTCGAATATTGTAATGAGAGGGAATTGTGTATACAAGCAAGGACGAATGGTTGTCTAAAAGGTAGTGTACGACACACGTGTTAAAATTGATTTTATTTTGTTCGCAGGATTGCTCCACTCTGCAAACATCCTTACTCACAAAATAAAGTCAGCCTAATTTTAACGCGTTATCGTAAATAACTATTATATAATATTTAGGAAGTGAATAGTGAGCGAACGTTCGTTTTATAAAGTCACAAATATTTGGTTGCGTAAACCTCAACAGACCAGCCATATTATGCTTGTATTTTCCCGTCGAAATGAGTCGCAGGAGAAATGAATGAGCATAGACTTCATGTAAAACTTAATTTGTCTTTCTCTGAAAACAAATACACTTTTCTGATAACACTGTATTCGTTGGTGTCAATTTTTTTCAGAAGTAGTGGTTCGAAATCAAACTTCTAAATAATCTCGGGTTCGAGTCAACGATGGTTGAGAGAGCTGGCACTGCCGATAAGCTAAGACGCAGCCCGATACTGTAGGATCTATCTGAGAAAGCTACTTTTTCGTTTATTAGTGTTATTATTTCTTTTCATTCAATAATTACCAAGTGCGACCAACCGAACGTCTGATTAGTGTAATATGTATGCAATGGAGGGGAAAAGAGACTGGCCACCCTAACCCATTATCTCCTAGCCTAGTTACCTCATAAGTGGTGCCATGTTGGTATCACTTATTAGGTTCAGACCTGTCTTCGGGCAGTTGACTAAATAAAAAAAAAAAACATCAACCGGGCGGCGAACTTCGGAGTGGGACAAGTGGCCGGCAGGTTTGGGGCGTACCTAATATTTTGTCCATCCGTCCACTTGTTTACAGCATTTTTTTTTCTCCTAAACCACTGAACGGGGATTGTTTCCGTATTAAATTCCTTAAAAATAAAATAATTGAGTATAACATTAAGGCAATATCAATATTTTATTATATTATTTTAAGTTTTTGTATCATAATTATGCGAAAGGCGATATGATGAAAGTTGGTTCTGCTACTGTTCTATTGAATCTTGTATTAAACGAAACCTAGTGCCTACTGAAACAGTATAGACTTCTGGCCTCGAAATGTTACTTCAGAATAATTGCTGCTTTATTCAAAGTACCTCTATAGACCTACTAGTTAGCAGTAGACCAGATTGTGAAGTGAGGTTTTGCGCTATCACTGAGGTCAGCTGTTGGGTCTCACTTCGTTTGTTATTGTACTTTGTATTTCCCTGGGGCGTGTGTCAGATGTTTAGAGTAGGTATGAAACTCCGAAATGGAGAATGTTGTGTGTGACTAATAAACCGTGATGTGCAAGAATACGATCGTGGGTAGCCAATTGATTAACTTTTTTTGTGACAATAGTTACATTACAGTGTTGCAGCATGGTATGTTTTAATTAGAAAGTACACATAGCGGCAAAAAGAATGGGTCGGCTGACAATTTCAAAGTTTCAGAGACATAACATTGCGCGTGCTCGTCTCGTCAGCGCCGTAGTTCACTAGATAACACATAATTAAACCATTTAAATTTGCTGTATTTTGTTTAAGAGTCTAAAATATGTAATAAAATCGGATGGCGGGTTGATTCTAGATACACCAAGGCCCTTGAAGAGTGAAATAATAATAAAATTGATAAATACAAAATCAACCGGAGCGAATATGAACAGGAAAAATCACATATTATGTCGAACTGATATTAACAGTCATAGTAGCGTAAGTCGTTACGGCATTGGCCTATTGAACAAGTTGATAGTAGTAGTTCAAGGTTCGAATCTCCCCGAACCTTCTTTTTTTTTATTACAAATTTGTCATCATATGTGTCTCGCAAAGCTATAATTATGTGGCGATATCTCTTAGAATATGCCCAAACTCTAATAAATAATACTCTCTTTCAAGCAATACTGCTATCTGTTAATACAACGGAAAACGATATCCAGAAGGAACACTTTTCTTCCAGCAGGATAATCATCCGATACACACCGCCAACCGGATTCAAAGATGGTTTACGAGGAGGCGTGATGTCGACCCGGTCGACTGGCCTCCAAATTCACCAGATATGAATCCGATTCAAAATTTGTGGGCTGCAGTCAAAAGGATCCTACGCTCTAATTGGGCAGAACAACCACCCGTTCGGACACCTGAGGAATTATGGGACAGAGTTCTAGATGCGTGGGAGGAGATGGCCAAGAATTTAGACCTGTTCCATAATCTTGTGGACTCCATGCCGCGCAGAATGAGGGCAGTTGTTGACGCAGGTGGTTTGTGGACGAGATACTAGTCCCCACCACAGGCCTTGTTTTGTTAATATATTAAAAATTGTTTGTTTTTGTTAATTTAATTATTTATTTGTGTTTGATATGCGTCCGGTTTTTTAGGATGTGAAACAAGTATTTTTGTTTATACAGGCCAGGTCTCACAGGCAGGCATAACGAAGTTTGTTAACAAATGCCATTTCACATTTAAACTAATAAATTAAGTAAAAATTAAAATAAAAAATAATAATTTTACCGTACCGGGAGGCGAACTCACAACCTCTGGTACGGATGTCAGACTTCTTACCACTGGGCCACACACTGCTCGTAAGGTTCACTACATTATAGACGGACGACTTTCAATGAAGAGACACCACAGCAATGCCTTGCAGTGGGTTACGTTTGCACGAGTGAACCGCGCGATAGAACTTGGCATTTCTATCGACCAAGAGTCGGCCCATTCTTTTTGCCGCTACATGTCATAATATAATGATACTTTTTTTCTAAGTTACAGTCTTCCAATTTCTGTCATTCAGCATATGAAAATATTTAATTCACATTGTTTGTGTATTAATTTCAGCATATTTTATATTCCTGTAACGAGACGATATCCCAGAAGTATAGACAAAAGCTGCCGTCGAATTGATCTTGTGGAAGAACCCTTAGATCTAACTGGCAATTAATTTCGCAGCATTATTTACTGTTTGTGAGAGCAGTGGCGTGCTGTTGCTTCATGTATGTGTGGAATATTGATGTGTAGTCAGACCTGTGTATAGTTAAACCGCCGTGCCTGCCGGGGACCGGAAATGGAATCTGGATGCATGTAATACCCGCTGATACGTGTGAGTCAATTTGCTCGCAGGGTAATAGGAAAGATATTTGAAGCGTGTTGTCGATTGATACTATTTGTCGTGTATTCACATTAATGTCGTATGTTAAATATAGATGTGTAATTAAAATAAAGTGCTTCCCACCACAACACAGTATGTTATTTGATATAGGCCCCACTATTTTTAAAGAAGTTAATTTTCTTCATCGGTTAAGAGAGAAGTTTTATGTAATATTCTTTTTGAATTTGATATTCCCAAGAAATTAGTTCGATTAATTAAAATGTGTCTCAGTGAAACGTACAGCAGAGTCCGTGTAGGCAGTTTCTGTCGGATGCTTTTCCAATTCACGCAGGCTAAAGCAAGGATATGCACTATCACCTTTCTTTTTAACTTTGTCTAGAATATACCATTAGGAAAGTCCAGGAAAACGGGGAGAGTTTGGAATTGAACGGGTTACAACAGCTGCTTGTCTATGTGGATGACGTGAATATGTTAGAAGAAAATCCACGAACTATTAGGAAAAACACGGAAATTTTACTTGAAGCAAGTAAAGAGATAGGTTTGGAAGTAAAATCCGAAAAGACAAAAGTATGTAATTATGTCTCGTGACCAGAGTATTGTACGAAATGGAAATTTATCCTTTGAAAAGGTAGAAAAATTCAAATATCTTGGAGCAACAATAATAAATATAAATGACACTCTGAAGAAAATTAAAGGCAGAATAAATATGGGAAATGCCTGTTATTATTCGGTTGAGAAGCTTTTGTCATCCAGTCTGCTCTCAAAACAGCTCAAAGTTAAAATTTATAAAACAGTTATGTTACCGGTTGTTCTGTAACGCTCGCTTTGAGAGGGGAACAGAGGTTAAAGATGTTTGAGAATAAGGTGTTTAGGAAAATATTCGAAGCTAAGAGGGATGAAGTTACAGGAGAATGGAGAAAGTTACACAACGCAGAACTGCACGCATTGTATTCTTCACCTGGCGTACTTATGAACATTAAATCCAGACGTTTGAGATGGGCAGGGCATGTAGCACGTATGGACAAATCCAGAAATGCTTATAGAGTATCAGTTGGGAGGCCGGATGGAAAAATACCTCTGGGGAGGCCGAGACGTAGGTAGGAGGATAATATTAAAGTGGATTTGAGAGATATGAGATGTGATGTTAGGAAGTGGATTAATCTTGTTCAGAATAGGGACCGATGGCGGGCTTACGGCGGGTTCCATATCCATTAAGTAATTTAATTTTCTTCGTGCTAACAAGGAAACGTGCCAAAACTCGTAATGGAGTTGTCCGAGCAAACGAAGCAAAAAGTCTATCACAAACAGTAACACAATTCCACACTGCACCTCTCTTATAAAGTAGCTTAAAAGTTTTAAAAGACCATTGCATAGGGAAAAGTTCCGACAACTAATTAACAAAGCGAACTGCTAATGATACAGAACAAAGATGCACTGACTTGTGTTTCTGTCTCTGCTTCCTATTTTTTCATGCTCATGACCCTATAACTTCTCTTCTGTGAGTTGTTGGAGTGATGCACTGCCATCGTAATGTTACCATCGTAGATTATGATGGTAATGAGCAGGCTTCGAGACTTTGGACCCGATACAATAAGTTTACTATACATGGACTAATAGGTTGTTGACTCGCTGCAGATAGATAGAGATGTGTTGAGGTAACAATGTTGCTATTTAGAGTAGAGTACGGTAGTATGGGGAAACACATATGTACATTCTGAAAGTAAATATACATTACACAATGACAATGTCAAAAGAATGTGAAAAGGATTTATTCTCCTCTCTTTTATAAGCATTTGTGTTTAATTAAACACAGTGTTAATGGTGGAAATAAGCATGTAGCAATTTTAATTTTTTTATTTATCCTATTGGTCGTCTTTAGGAAGTGCAGTTACAGTACCGAATTGCAATGTACCTACTACAAGATATATTCTCAGTGTCTCAATCGTAAATCTTATCTGCCAAAGTTTGTATTGTAGAAAGCTGCGCTTTACGTCGTATGACGTGATAGGAGCAAAACAAAAAAGCTAACGTCATTGCAGTGTCTAAGAGACTGTCCTTTATTCTCGGGTGACTCTATGTCCTCTAATTTGCTGTTTATGTTACACAATGTTCCATATCCGTTATTTTTACATAAAATTGATTTCTACTTCTGTTTTACACATTCAGTAACCGGTGTACTTGATGTCTCATTAATTCTCTGCATAATGTATAAATTAATTTGAGGGCTTTCGGCACCTTTTGCTCTGAATTTTCTAACCGTGTAATAGTTTCAGACACAGTTTGAAAATAGGTTTGTATGAAAACCAAATTATTCCTCAGAACCTTCAAATCCAGAGCGTTTTCCTTTGGGTATTTTTTGGCATTCATTCTACAGTACCCCCACCCACTGTACGCTTTACCACTATACTCAGTACGCCGTTATGCGGATTTCCCACTGAACTGCTCTATTGGGTCCGAAGTCTCGAAGCCTGGTAATGAGTGATGCAGTCACTGTGATGATGAGGAGAAGAATCCCCACGTGGAGACGTTACACATTATTTTTAAAACATTATTGATGCCAACTTCTTCCCAATCAATCAAGATTTAAGGCAAATGAAATGAAAAACTAGAATGAATCAGATATTAAATTTTTGCGTCCAAAACCCCGGATTTATCACTAGACTTACTTGAAAAGCACCGGAATTTCGACATATCGCTAAGTGACATTTTTTGGCACCGAATGGTTTCCCAAGAACACCATATCTGGTGACAAAATCGCCAAATTGGCAACATTGAAAGTTGTTTATACGGTAGCTTTGTATTTATTTGTTTCTGGCTTCTACGCAGTATCGGGACTTTGGCGACATACAGCAGCGATCTCAGAGTTGTACCTTCTCTACAAGAATGCCGTACACGGCACTGGTCTAATTAATAGCCCTCCGGCACAGACGACGTGTAAACATACATCACTATTAGCGTTTGTTTTTTCTGCCTTTGTTTGAAAGCCTCTGCACGACTTCGTAATTATACCCTAACAGATGCTTTCAATTATAAAACAGTAGCGTAACTAATGCCTATTCGTTTTTTATTTATTTTATTGGGTTATTTTACGACGCTGTATCAACATCTAGGTTATTTAGCGTCTGAATGAAATGAAGGTGATAATGCCGGTGAAATGAGTCCGGGGTCCAGCACCGAGTTGAGGGGAAAACCCCAGAAAAAAAACCTCAACCAGGTAACTTGCCCCGACCGGGATTCGAACCCGGGCCACCTTGTTTCGCGGCCAGACGCGCTGACCGTTACTCCACAGGTGTGGATACGCCTGTTCGTAGTGAGATTCGGACAAGAAGAGGATACGATCTGAAAACGAAATATTTTCATGATACACCAATCGTATTATAGGTCTTTAAATTACCGTATTTTCTCGAATACCCTACGCACTTTTTTTCCCTCCCGAAATATATAAGTAAAACATATGGATGCGCGACTTATTCGAAATGAAATTGCTTACATTGCCCAATTTTCCTCCCACGCAATTCCTAAGGTAGTAGCTCATGTCATTATATATCAGCGCTTGTATTTCAATTGTTAAATTGTGAAACTGCGTTTGGATTAGTAGTACATGTGCCAGAATCAAGTTAAAGTGTGATAAGTGTATAGTTTGTGTGTCTTATATTTTCAATGGATTCGTGATGCATAGGCACGCATCTCTCTCCCTCTTGTTGAAGAGAGCTTCAAAAAGTATAGCAACTCCAATCAGCTGGACGGAACAGAGGACGATTGTGTATGGAGAAGTGAGAGTGAAGATAGCCCGGGCGACGACGACGATGATGATGGAAATATCGCAGAATTAAGTTAATAATTGTTGTTTATACTGCTTGTTTGAGGCTTGAAAGTAATGTAATTTTCCCTAAGATAGATTACTAGCCTTATCACTAGCATTACCCTCCCTTTTGTACGGAAGCGAGATTTGGTCATTAAAGAAAAAAGACATGAACAGAATCAAAGCAACGGAAATGAAATTTTTCAGGAGGACAGCAGGATATACCCTTTTAGAGCGAAAAAGGAATGAAGAAATTTTAGAACAATTAGAAGTAGAGTCAGTAGAAGAAAAAATCAGCAGATACAAATTCAATTGGCTAGATCATGTAAGAAGAATGGAAAATTCAAGAATCCCAAAAATTATGGTGCAATATAAACCTAGAGGACATCGTCGACCAGGAAGACCTTTAAGAAGACTGCTAGATGGGGCCGAAACAGATCTACAGAGGCCTAATTCGTGAAGGATGATGATGATGATTGTTGTTTAGTCAACTGTCCGAATGACAGGTTATTTATTATAAAAAAACACGTAGTATCATACGAAATAAAGGTACTGGTAGTTAATTTACTGATTCGTGCTATTAATATTGCAGGATATCGTGTAAACTGCCGATTGAGGAAGACAATTGAATGCATGCAGTGCGTGTACATAGGATGGGTTTGAAATGCGTCCTGTTCAGGATAAAATTTATTTAAAGTTTAATTGACCTGTATTTGTGTTTATTTGTTCTTAATTTGTCGTGAATACATTTTTGTAAGTTTTATTTTTGTATTTTTTTTCTTTTCCCCTCTTTAAAAAGTGGGGTGCGCGGCTTATTCGAGGGCGCGGAATATTCGAGAAAATACGGTATATTTTAAAAGACGTAGGATAGGGATATCAACTGTCATTCACTTCCATTCCCTGTCCTTGTCCTCCGAAAAAAAAAGTTACTATACAGATAATGCCTTGGCTTGCTTTTTCTAGGTACGGGCCCATACATTGAGGCATAAATATTAGCCCAGTGTGCGCCCTGTATGTCCAAGTCAGACAAGTGGTCTGGATTGAGCTTTTTAACAGTCGATCCCGGGGCGCCTGGATGGAAGATATGCGCAGTAGCACTGAGCCATAGACGCAGAAACCACTATTGTTTACAGATATACTTGAATATCTGCTTAATTCCCTCAACTCCATCACTTTGCATACCGGTAGTGTAAAACAAACCAGACAAATTATGAATTGTTTTTAACTGGGTGGTTTGAATTGCACGTGTATATTCTATAACACGGTATAATGTGATGAGTATAACATTTTTTTTAAGATCGGAAGATTGGGCGCGGGTTAATTTTGTGTCTGCCTTGCCTTTTCGAACTTGTAATTTGGCTTTTTCACAAGTGACTGATTAGTTGCCGTCATTTCCAGTTTTCATTTAAGGATTATATTCATTTAGTGAGAGGACATACTTCAGAGTAAGACAAAGTCAGTAGTCATACATGAAGCTCATATACAGTACATATAATGTATGATATATAACTTTATTACTTGTCATTGCTACTAACAATATGGTTGATTAAGATTTCTTGTTCTCTACTAGTTCGACAGCGTGGAGAATGTCATTTATGACGTAACGGTACTAATAATGTACTTCCGTTGATGTGGGGATGGTGGTTTGCAGAGTCTATTTTTGGCATGAGCGAGAAATTATTGGCAAATTTGTAGGGTCTTCCTCGTTCATTCCTTTTTCATGCCATCAGTCTAACGACATAGGCCTATGTGCCCCACCTGCAGTTCCCAATCGAGGAAATATGTGCAAAAAATTAAATTATTTTCGTCCTTAAAAATTCATAACCTGTCCAATTTGAACCTACGAATCTCGTACATTTAATGGCTATTACGTTAACCAGTTGACTATAGAGGACGACGTTCAAAGTTATTACTATGTTTTGATAATACGTATTTCGATATACCGTAGGTACTGTTATCAGAGTACGCTGGATACACAGTCTCTGGCTTTTCTCTTTTATTCCCGTTACGTTGCTCTTGGCTAGAGGAATAGCTTGAAATGTTTCTCTACCGGCCTTTGTGCGATGTTGCATCTTGGTGCCGGAAGTAATAACGTCGACTGCTATACGTGTAATATTGTAAACGATGTAAACTGAGGCAGCTGAAAACTCCGGTCTCTAGCAAAGTTAAAGAAATGCTACTTTCGGGTAAAAAAATAATAGTACTGTTCTCCAACCAGGAGATCAACCGTGAAAGGAATGTGCTTACTATTGCCTCATCTATTGGAACGAAGTAGATAAATAATATTACCGTTATAACGTCAATTTAAAAACCATTCGCTCTTCTGCATATGTTGTTTCCTGTATGAAGAGATTAAAAGACCAGGAGATTAACTGTGATCTAATTTTGTAACTAGGGTAGTATCAATATGTCTGTATCAATGTTATGGTTTGTGCTGTGAGAGCTAGCCAATAGAAATAAGAGTACCCACGTGTGTGACCTTATGACATCTTATGATATCAACATTCATTTACAGCATTACTCCCCTTCGTCTCATCCGGCGGAGACTTTCTCGTGGTTGGAGCACAGTATATTATGCAACGAGCCTATCATGGTAGTAATTAAGACGCAAGTATGTTTGTTTATGAAACGAGCGCAAGCGAGTTTCATCGAGTTTCATAATTTTCATACGACTTTTTATGCTCGACCATATTTCTAACTTTAAATTATTCAAAAGTATTCATATTATATTTATGTGAGTAGCGAACTGACCTGAATTGTGAGATGTGCGCAGACGCATAAGTATTGATTTTTTCCGGGGCCGAATGTCATTGACCTTGATATAACGTAGAGAATAAGATGAACATTAGTCTTGATATAACCTGGAAATTGATTTAGAATTGAAAAACGATATGATAAATTGAATTTATTTGAATGTTATTTACAATGAACGCTAATTATTATAGTAACAGAACATAACCTTCTGCGACATTATTGAATTTCCAGCCTCCGTGACTTTTCGCTAATTGTCTTTCGATTGCATATCCGAGAATAATCGATACTTGCGGTTTTATAATGGTACAAAGGTGATTTGTTATTGGCTGAACACCTGAACTTTAATGAATAGGTGTACTTTAATGAGGTGCATTAAAGGGCTACTACCAGGTGTATAATTACTACATTTCGGCATGGTCGAGTATAAAAGATATTTATCAACGCAACCTCACAATGTTAGAATATGCATCTATAAGGGGTTTATTACCGGTAATAGCGAATATTAAAGTGGCTATTTTTATGTACTGTTAACATAATGTTTTGTGTAATAGCCCACCAATGTTTTGGAGGGTAAAAAAAGTAAGGCCAATTCACGAGTAAATACGGTACGAGATGATAAGGCTGTCACATTTCTGATTTTCTTGAAACTGTGAGAAAGTAGTGCAGTAACTTATTGATTGAGGAGAGTTACGTAGTAGCTATTTTAAATGTCAGCTTGATCAAGGATGAACGACTTCGAAATAACATAGACTTGCAGCAGTTCACAAATATTCGGAGCTAATAATAATGTCAAAGGAATTTTGTGCAATAAATTGCATCTCAATAATGATACATTATAAAACATCTGAAGAAAATTGGCTTCTATTTGAATAATTATGAAGATGTCTACTTCAGTTTCCATGTGCTGTGGGTCTCTATCACTACGATATGACGCGTCCTCAGGTTGCGGATAGAGGAGACGGTCTCCAGATACTGTTCTCTAACCAGGAGATTAACTGTGAAAGGAATGTGCTTACTATTGCGTCATCTATTGGAGCGAAGTAGATATATTATCGTTATAACGTCAGTTTAAAAACCATTCGCTCTCCTGCATTTGTTAATTCCTGTATGGAGAGATGAAAAGACCAGGAGATTAACATTGATCTAATTTTGTAACTAGGGTAGTATAAACATGTGTATCAATGTTATTGTTTGTGCTATGACAGCGAGCTAATAGAGATACAGTTCCCACGGTGGCTGACCTTTGACATCAACATTCATTCACAGCATTACTGCCTTCCTCATCCGGCAAACTAAAAGTATGGAGGGTAGTTGCGAATATATTGAATAAGCAGTCGCGGACAGCCTATAAGGAGTGGTCCTCCAGCTTGGGGGTTGGGCGTAAAAAGCAGCGTGTTACGAAACCTCTCGATTCCACCTGCACTGCGCAATGACAAAGTTCCTTTCAAAGTGCAGACTTACACCTACCGCCATTTCTTCTTCTTTCTGTCCTGTGATCAGTTTGATGGCATTCCCCTCCCCTTGCGTATGTGATATCTAAGAGGTTACGTTCATTTTCAGCTTTTCCCCTTCAAAATTTTCTAGAGCTCCTTCAGCGAAGCAGTGTAATCTGGAGTGAGACAAGTGGCCAACAGGCTGTAATTTTCTTCTGAGCATTTATTTAAATAATATTTTATTTCATTTTGCTTTTAAATTACATGGAAAGCCAAAGGAAACTTTCCCGAAAAACCTATGTGTCTACCATAAATCTGCAGTGTCTGGGAAAGTGTCATAAGTCAGTTTCCACAAACCTTTTTTGATAATTTATTGATAACCTGCACTGGTTTATGTCGATTTGATTTTTTTCTTTATGAATTATTGTAATGGGAGAAATACTTATGTCTCTTTTTCCAAGCGAGCAGATGTTCCGTAAGTTGTCAATAAATTATCAAAAAAGGTTTGTGGAAACTGACTTATGTCACTTTTCCCAGGCACTACAGATATCTTAGGCCGATAACTATGATTGGAAATCGTCTCCGTTTGCAATGAGTTTCAGTTTGACGTACAAAAACCATATGACAGTGATATGATTATTGTTTTGATGTGGTAATGGTAGTCAAGTTTTTTTAGTTGGTTATTTAACGACGCTGTATCAACTACTAGGTTATTTAGCATCGATGAGATTGGTGATAGCGAGATGGTATTTGGCGAGATGCATCCAGAAAGTAAGTTTCGCCATTTTTTTACCTGGCATTCACCTTACTTTCAGGAAAACCTTTGAAAAACCCAAGAATGTTTCAGCTATTTTTTCAACCCGCGCACCATCAGACCAGCAAACACTTGTCGTATATGTATGGAACGACCACAAATATTATCAGAAAATGCAGGCCTGTTTCTAAAATTTTATAAGAAATGAACTCTTCGTCAATTGGACAAAAATTACAAGACTTATTAGAACTTAAATATCTGATAAAAGTATAAAAAGGTTAATAATATTTTTAGAATTCACTTTTTTTAAATTAAATTTTCCAAAATTTGAAAAGCTTCACTGATATTATTTCATAACTCAATGCATTAGAGATTAAATTCTGAAATTTTGTCACTGATTTAACATACATTTATGCAAAAGGTAGAATACAACAATGCCCATTTCTTTGAAAATATAAAAATTAGATCACAAAACATTATGTAAGTTTTAATATATTTCATATAGGGCAAATAAAAAAATTAATCTGTATTAAAATAAACAACTCTACATGTCTGAGAGTAGTCTACTTTTCAGAAACAAGTGTTTATTACATGCAGGAAAAAATTAAAGATCAGAAACTTAACTTTATGGTTGTGCCTCGAATTTGGCGTTTGAAAAATATTATTAGTAACCTTTTTTATACTTTTATAAGATAGGCCTATTTAAGTTCTAATAAGTCTTGTTGTGGTACCTTGTAATTTTTGTCCAATTGTGAGTTCATTTTCTTATAAAATTTTAGAAATTTAGAGCCTGCATTTTCTAATAATATTTTGTGGTCGTTAACGTACATAACCCTTAACCGACTGAGCCACGCCGGTGGCTGATAGTCAAGTGATGGAGGTGGTCTGTTACAACAATAATGTTGATAGATATAATGCTGGCATAGTCTTGTAATAATGGTTGTCTTCTGAAGATAGAGGCAGTAGTAATTATGTATACGTATTTACACGACGATGTTCACATGAATGGTAGATGTTGATACGCATTGTTTGATAATATCGGAACGTGGGGAAGGTGGTGGGGGAACTATAGAACGTGTTGGAATAACGCCCACTCCATGTGCAAGACACAAACTATCTTTAAAGAGTGGAACGCTGTGTCGTAAAATTTGACTTCCTCGTTCTTCTATAAATAGACGCTCGTATTTCAAGATATTAATGGTTCTATCTTATTTTCTGTCCTTTTACCCACTCTTCCGGGTCTTGCAAAATGCGTTCTTCCGAAGTTCTCGTTTCGCAGTCTTGTTAACATGAACTCCGTAACTTGAGCATTTCCATGCAGCAACACTACTTCATCAGTTCTTGGCATCACGAATTAAAAAGGAAATGGAACAACTCTCTCACTCCGTCGACAGGATAAATAGATACAACTTTTGCTAGTTGACATAAACTGTTTTCGTGTATATAATAAGAAATGAGAGCTGTCTCGGTATTACAACTTACAAATGTCTTTCAGACAACCCGGAGGTTCATTGCCGCCCTCACATAAGCATGCAATCGGTCCCTGTCCTGACTAAGATTAATCCAGTCTCTACCATTATATCCCACCTCCCTCATATACATTTTCATATTATCTTCCCATCTACGTCTCGGTATCCCCAAAGATCTTTTTCTCTGCGGCTTCCCAACTAACTCACTATATGCATTTCTGGATTCACCCATACGTGCTACATGCTCTGCCCGTCTCAAATGTCTAGATTTAATATTTCTAATTATGTCAGGTGAAGAATACAATGCATGCAGTTCTACGTTGTGCAGCTTTCTCCATTCTCCTGTAACTACATCCCTCTTAGCCCCAAATATTTTCCTAAGCACATTATTCTCGAAGTCTTAACCTCTGTTCCTCTCTCAAAGTGAGAGTCCAAGTTTCACAACCATACAGAACACCCGGTAATATAACTTCTGTAAATTCTAACTTCCAGATTTTTTGACAGCAGACTGGATGACGAAACCTTCTCAACTGAATAATAACATGCATTTCCCATATTTATTCTGCGTTTAATTTCCTCCCGAGTGTCATTTATATTTGTTACTGTTGCTCCAAGATATTTGAACTGTTCCACCTTTTCAAAGGATAAATTTCCAATTTTTATATTTCCATTTCGTACTGTGTTCTGGTCACGAGACATAATCATATACATCCTTTGGGGATTTACTTCCAAACTTATCTCTTTACTTGTTTCAAGTAAAATTCCCGTATTTTTCCTAATAGTTTGTAGAATTTCTCATAACATTCACGTTTCCGCATATAGACAAGCAGCTGGTGTAACCCGTTCAATTCCAAATCCTCTCTGTTATCCTGGACTTTCCTAATGGCATACTCTAGAGCAGCGTTTCTCAAACTATGGTCCGCGGACCACCTGTGGTCTTCGAGGTCTGCCCTTGTGGTCCTTCAAAAAAGACAAGAAAAAATAAAATTCAAACTAATACGTGCTTGTCACACTGTAGCTTAAAATCTCAGAGTTTGGAAATGACACAATTTTAAAATATAATTATACTGGCAAAAATCGAAAATGATTTCACTTTTTCTCCCAGTACTGACATTTTCAAATTTATTTACAATTTACATTTGAAATTTATTACCGACTAACCGTCTATCGACGTCCCACTCTTCACTCTCAGCAACAAACGAGGATTTAAATCCGCACTATATACGTGGTGTTTCTCGACATCTTTTCCTGCACATCTGGCGCCGCGCCTGTAACCCAGCCAGGGACCACCCTAATTCATAACAGGACCAAAGTACCGAATCTTAATTCAATTTTAAAATATAATTATACTGGTATTAAATAATGCTACGAAAATGATAAATTTGCTTTCGAAGAATAAGGTGGTCCGCGGAACTGTTCTGACTTTCAAATTCAAATTTCAAATTTATTTACAATTTACATTTGAATTGAATACATATGAATAGATACCCGAAATGAGCATAATGCTCGTGCTCGGGTACAGTCCTAAATAGTGGTCCCCACTTCAAAAAAGTTTGAGAAACGTTGTTCTAGAGCAAAGTTAAAAAGTAAAGGTGATAGTGCATCTCTGTCGATAAGTGCACGAATTGCATTGCATCACGATGTGAAACTGGTGTTTTGGAAATGGTCAGAAAATGTCTTCTGCACTACTACTCCGTATAGGCCTATCTATCGCCTTCCCGAAATACACTCGGCAAGAGAAACACCTTCTTGGGCAAGAACCATGGCGTTAGGACAGGACGTGGCAAGTGCAACAATTTATTGTTTAAAGGTAGGGTTGCCAACCTGATAAAGTTGAAAGCAATCGATATAATTTTTTTCCGAATACTTTTTATGAACCATATGAAGAATACGGCTTTGTTAAAAAGCGCTGGTCATGCGGTCTTGCATGAAGTTAGATGGAATTGTTTGGGTTTTGTGGTAGATATAGGCTACTACCCATAGTCAGTCTGAGAGCATTCAGTCATATTGATCGGATCGTTATTTCAAAGCAAATGGATATCTGTTTGTATCAATCAAAGTAATCACTATACCGTATCATCCTTTTTTCCAATTAACACACGTATGTCTGCACACGTATTCTTTCTGGCAGCTTTATGAAAAAAATGTATCTTTAGTCTTTGGTGCGACTGTTGTTTTCTAGATTGTTCGTCCGTACCTTTCACTGTGTACATGGCGTTCAGACTGTATTGCCTTCTGGAAAAAAAAGTCGGAATCATATCACGTATTCTGCGATGTAGGTCATGTGAACTCGCGTAGATGCACCACAAGAATTATAGCTTTCTGCAAGGGAGACATCTTCATATTGTGAAAAATGTGTTGTAGTTATCCAGTTGTAAATGGTGTAATAGTAATATGCGTTACAAGAGCGGTATGTTGACGTTTTCATGGTCGAGGAAAAGATTGAAAAAGCGAAACGTAGTTGAGCTTTTTTAATTTCCGAGAACATGAAAACAAACATACCGCTCGTGTATCGTACATTATTTTGTACGAAAATCGTTTATTACATACCTGAAAGACGAATTTCTAATTAGTTGCAATAAATCTCCATGTTGGTTTCTGTTTAATGACGCCAACTTCGGAACACCAAAATATCTTTCTTCAACATTGTTGCTATAAAATGTTTTCTGTGTTTACTATACTCCAGCAGGCCGTGATATACGTTGTCTTTTTTTCCCCAAGTCTATAAATGCGAACTTAAAACAAACGGTAATGTTATGTAATGATTTATTTTTCATTTTAATATTTTAACAATATTATTTATATAACATATTGCAGTAATAACATCGGCATTTGGAATCTTGTTGATTTGTTCACGGCTTCCTTAATGTTACTTGTATCAGGAATGCAATAAGTTTCGTGGAGTAGTAAAGTTTACTTAATTTTTGCAAATATTTAAAAACAATAATTAACATTGCAATTTAGGTGAAATTGCAGTGGTAAGTTTCAATTTATAATTATTACTATGTTAAACGTCTCTAAAAATAATATGTTAAAAGCCTAAAGCAGTAAAATGAATGTCGCGCTTAAGCGGTAAGAAGAGGGAAATTGTTATGTGTGTTACGTTGGGAATACTGAATGTGGTATTTTACACTTACCGCGTATTGGTTCTGTGCGGAAAACAAGCAAATACGCACGATCTCGCACAAAATACCCAATATTGAAGGCGAGTAATACTCCAATAGCCATGCTCTTCTATTTTTTTTTATTGATCTTTCAATTCGAAAAGCTCTGTTTCGTTTATCTACTGTACTGTTTCTACTTAGCATTGAAATGCACCTTAAAGGAGAAGTTGACAATATTACTTGTGATTTTGTAAACTTGAGTGTTTTTAGTATCACCATGATTTTTCACTAATATTAGACCATTTGGTTCACTTCGTATATGTGAAACGTTCGTATTTCAGATGTCTTTCCAATTTTCTGTTCCCTTCCGTGGAACCGATTAGGCTACATATTAATCTATTCGTGTTACATTTTGTATTCACTTGTGCCTATGTTTATTAATTTTGTCGATGTGTGGGATTTATAGTTATTAAGCTATGATTTATGATACAATAAACGAATCCAATGGTGTTTTCTTTAACGGCTATGTTTATTGTCAAGACTCTTTTCCGGAGAAACTGTTTATCGCTGCCATACAGTAGTGATGGAACTGTCAGTGCTGTATGTTTTATGTCTTGCTGCTTTTTAAATTGATTAGGCTTTTGTATTTGAATCTGCATTCTAGTTATTCGTTTACATGTAATTATCTTGGACCGAAAACAGTTTACTTATTCAAGTAATTGGCATCTTACACATTTGAACATGTTTAAAATATCCGTGGCGCTACAGCCCGTGAAGGGTCTAGACCGACCAGCCGGCTGCTGCCCTCACGCTCACATGCCGAAGCAGAAGTGGACGATCATCCAACCAGAATGGAGGTATGGTGTGGTTAGCACGATGATCCCCCAGCCGTTATACGTATTCCAACCACGAGAAAGTCTTTGGGGAGTGAGACGAAGCGGGGTAATGTTGTGAATGAATGTTGATGTCATAAGATGTCACACACACGTGGGTACTCGTATCTGTATTGGCTAGCTCTTACAGCACAAACAATAACATTAATACACACATATTGTACTACCCTAGTTACAAAATTAGATCACTGTTAATCTCCTGGTCTTTTAATCTCTCCATACAGAAAATAACATATGTAGGAGAGCGCATGGTTTTTAAACTGAAATTGTAACGGTAATATTATCTATCTGCTTCGTTCCAATAGATGACGCAATAGTAAGCACATTCCTTTCACGGTTGATCTCCTGGTTGGAGAACAGTAGCTGGCATTTGCAACCGGATTTCGCTACCTATCGTAGCTCCCCAAGTGCATCACGATGCTGGATGGACACCGGTCCCATACACTGGCCGAAATTTCATGAGAAAATTTCTTCCCTCTTGAGGACTCGAACCAGCGCGCATTCCGTAACGCGAGTCCTAGGCAGGATGCCTTGGACCACGACGCCACGGGGGACTTTGAACATGTTTATTGATGTAAATTATGAAAAGGAGGAAATGTCAGTACCCTTATTTACGTTTGTGGTTCGTGATTGGTAATTATAATTACACTCCTAAACAAAATTAAACATTTTATCTGTTAGAAGAAAGAATGGTTTATTCTTGTAGCGTTTTTCGTGCTGATTTCAGATCTGTGCACAATTTTTTTTCCATCGCCCAAGACTTTTCAATAATCGTGACTTTTTAAATGTAATTAGAGTAATTCTACTAATAACATCTATTCTGATTAAACTTTTTTGTGTGTTTGAAAGTAAGAAGTTTATTCTTATAGACTTTTTCTAAATCCGTTTGACACATTTTTCTAGCGCCAAGGGTTTTTGATTTAAGTTTTTAACAGTTAATTAAAACATAGTACCGTATCTATGCTAATTAAACTTTTTGTTTGTTAAAAGAGAAAGGTTGGTTAATTCTTACAGACTTTTTCCTGCTGATACAAAATCTGTTTACCAAATCTTCCCATCGCCCGGGGTACCGCATGAATTATTTTCAGCCTCAGCACTTTAATTTCCATCAGTCAAAGTTAACCTATCTGGTGGAGTAAATATTGGAAGCTCTGGTCCGTGAGGCATTCGGCTAGCTAGTTACGAGAGATGGATATATAATATAACAAGAGAGTGTTTATATCGTAAAGTTATTCCAGATATATTAGTCAGGCAGAAGTAACAGGCTATTGAATGATCTTTAGATTCCGCCGTATCATCGGAACTGCAAAAGGCATATGATGGGATCCTTTTACCACCCAGTTAGAGTTACACGTGGGACACAAAAGATGTGAAGAGCCCATTGCATATTTTGGTATGTATCCATTATTTTGCATTCAAGTGCCACTCATAAATTATTATTCTAACTAAAACAATATTTTTCAAGGAAAAATTGTTCCGGGGCCGGGTATCGATCCCAGGACCCTTCGCTTAGCGCGCGAACGCTCTTCCGACTGAGCTACCCCAGGAACTATACACGACACCGTCACAATTTTTCCTTTTATCCACACGACTCAAATGAGCTGACAAGACGCCAGAACTCAACTATGAGTGCACACAATACTGTGTGACTTAAATTGTGGCTTTCTGTTAACGTACCTCCAGTAACGAATGTATTATACAAATCTGGCTTTCAGGTAGTAGCTCCCTGTAAAGCAGGTTTGAATAATTTCAAGGAAAAATTGTTCCGGGGCCGGGTATCGATCCCAGGACCCTTCGCTTAGCGCGCGAACGCTCTTCCGACTGAGCTACCCCAGGAACTATACACGACACCGTCACAATTTTTCCTTTGTATCCACACGACTCAAATGAGCTGACAAGACGCCAGAACTCAACTATGAGTACACACAAATACTTGTGTGACTTAAAGTGTGGCTTTCTGTTAACGTACCTCCAGTAACGAATGTATTATACAAATCTGGCTTTCAGGTAGTAGCTCCCTGTAAAGCAGGTTTGAATAATTTCAAGGAAAAATTGTTCCGGGGCCGGGTATCGATCCCGGGACCCTTCGCTTAGGTCGCGAACGCTCTTCCGACTGAGCTACCCCAGGAACTATACATGACACCGTCACAATTTTTCTTTTGTATCCACACGACTCAAATGAGCTGACAAGACGCCAGAACTCAACTATGAGTGCACACAAATACTTGTGTGGCTTAAATTGTGGCTTTCTGTTAACGTAGGCCTACTTCCAGTAACGAGGTACCTTCAAACCTGCTTTACAGTAGCTACTACCTGAAAGCCAGATTTGTATAAAACAATAATATATCGCCTCTGCCCTTAAAAGTTAACTCCCCATACATATAAGAAAAGTTATTTGAAAGATTTACAGAAATAGTCGAAACTAGTCAGCCAGGTATTACCATAATGTTAACACAGTAAAGCAGTTACTACTTATTCAATGATTATACACGTGTTAAAGGAGTGTATCCAAAAATGAAAAAGTTTAATTAGTTATTTTCCTCTGGAAGCTAGTATAAACTTGAAATTGAGCGTAATGATCTCGGTGGCTCTTGGAGAATCTATATTGGTACACCTACTATCCATTTTTTACTACTATGACTATTGTCAATTAGTAATTAGTTCGCAGATTCTAGTTTTTGCTGTCATACCACGAACATGCAGTTCGACAGGGTGTTTTTATTGCGAAAACATATTGTAAGATAAATTCTTTTATCCAAACACAATAGGCATTTCGAAGAGAATTCGGTGTGTGCAACGTTCCAACCAGGTCAACAATTTTATCGGTGACAAAGCCGGAGACAGCTGGCTCGCTCCTCAGCGAGAGTGGAAAAAACCAGACCTGCAATGAGGCAATTCGAGGACGT
Source organism: Periplaneta americana (assembly GCA_025594305.2). Lineage (NCBI taxonomy): Eukaryota > Metazoa > Arthropoda > Insecta > Blattodea > Blattidae > Periplaneta > Periplaneta americana. The sequence goes on along the minus strand of JAJSOF020000029.1, from coordinate 14,382,768 downwards.
TTAGTGAACTCACCAAAGAAATCATTGCGCCGATTGAGCCAGGAGACAGGCTACCCATATGGCACATGTCAGCTACTAGAGTTGTTGGCCCCATTTTCTACAACGATACGGTAGACATTGCGGGTTATGGGCGCGCCTTCCATACATTTGTGGAGAAACTAGACGACACCGAATTGACAGAAGACTACTTCCAGCAAGATTGCGCGACATGTCATATGTCTAACGATTCCATGAAACTTAACAGCCAGCTTCTTCGGAGATTGCGTAATCTAAAAAAATCTGTGGTCCCCCAGATCACCTGACCTAACTTCTCCGGACTACTACTTATGGGGCTGACTTAAGGACGGCGTTTACAAGAATAGGCCTTGCTTATTTTCTGAACTCCGTGAGGTCATTAGGAATTAAATCAGCAACATTGACGAGAATACATTTTGGAGAACGTCACAAAATATGGTGCGACGAGTGCAGTTGTGTATGGATGCAGATGCAAGACAGTTTGAACATTTATTCTGAGAAATATTCCACAGTTACTCTGTAATTTAGAACAGATTGCACACGTTTGCTAGTATTGGTTCAGAAGTTATGTCACTAAAATTATAAATATTTTTATGGAGCGCTCTGTACATTTAACAAACTCTGTTGACCAGTGTTTTGAACTTCTGAGTCAGACTTCTTACCATTTCGCGGTAAAATGTTTCACTACTAAGAAAAGATACAATAAAAGATGACGTTTTAGTAAGGAATTCTGAGTTGTGGTGCGGTGGGTGTCTGCAGAATTTCTATTTCTATTTCTATTAGGAGTGTAACGAAGCAAATTGGTAGGATGGGATGGAATCTCTGCGCCTCTCCGCAAAGGCACTCATCGAATTGCAGCTTCTAAATCATATTTTCTGGCTTTGATGAGATAGCAAGATTGCTAGCGACCACATAGCAGTGCTAAGGTGTCTCGAATTTTTCGGGTTATAAATGGTGCTGTTAGCAACAGCTGGTGATGTGAACTGAAGTCTTAGATGGGAGGTGAAATTAATCGAGGAGTATTGATATAAATTGCCTTGAACCTTCGTTATTATAACTAGGGGGCGGATTTTAGCATATTTTCTTGTTTTATTCCTTAGTTGCAAATCATATGCTACCCCTATATAAATGCATTTCAAGTTATTTGTAACAAAAAGTCAGGATTTTATAATGCATATATATATATATATATATATATATATATTATATATATATATATGCATACGGAGTATTTAAAGGGGTTAATGTATATTTCTGCTTTTAGCGCACATAAAAGCACATTCTGTTATTTTTTTATGCTCGACCATGCCGAAATGTAGTAATTATACACCTGGTAGCAGCCCTTTAATGCACCTCATTAAAGTACACCTATTCATTAAAGTTCAGGTGTTCCACCAATCAGAAAACACCATTGTAGCAATATGAAAGCGCAAGTATCGATTATTCTTGGATATGCAATCGAAAGACAAGTAGCGAAACGTCACGGAGGCTGGAAATCCAATACTGTCGCAGAAGGTTATGTTCTGTTACTATAATAATTAGCGTTAATTATAAATAATATTCAAATAAATTCAATTTGTCATTTCGTTTTTCAATGTCTAAATCAATTTCAAGGTTATATCAAGATTAATGTTTATTTTACTCTCTAGATTATATCAAGATCGATGACATTTGTTTCTCGGAAAAAATCAATACTTTCGCGTCTGCGCACATCTCACAATTTACGAGATATTGCACAAGGTGATATTCCGCTCCCCAGTCAGATAAGAATAACACGAATACTTATGAATAATTTCAAGTTAGAAATATGGTCGAGCATAAAAAGTCGTATGAAACTTGCCTATAATGGTAATTAAGACGCTCGTATGAAAATTATGAAACTCGCTTGCGCTCGTTTCATAAACATACTCCCGTCTTAATTACTACCATTATAGGCTCGTTGTATAATGTACTATTAGCAGTGTGTTTAAACTAAGATTAAGAATACGGAAAATGGAAAAATGGAATACAGAAGAAACTCAGACATTGAAACATTACAGGAGTTATATTTTATTTACTTCAATCAGACATCATGCAGACATTGCACTCACTGTTATCGGCAAATCGTTTTGGACAAATCTTTGGCAATCAGTTAAGTGCATTGCTGACTCTTTGCGAATTTACAATATCAGAATGTAAGCTGTATATGTATTTAATGCTCAATCAGATTGATTCAACATCATTTGGTTTCTGGCACACCAGTACAAAGTCCCCATAGAGGATTTAAAATTTACAAGTTTTTTACAAACATTTAAATCAGTGGTCGTCAGCACTCGCTGAAATGGGTTAAGGGTAAGCGGAGCCGTCCCGTGTGCCCCGTTGTGCAGCAGGAAGAGGTAGAGAGCATATCCGCTAACAGCTACGAGTGCACCATGGTGCTGTGTGTTCTCCACTGGTAGGAGACGCTAGTCCCAGGGTGCTCTGTGCTGACAACCGCTGATTTAAATGTTCCCAATTCATAATAGAATTTTCCTCATTACAAGTGAGGTGATGGTAAAATACCCAGTTCATATAAATATTCTGCCAGGCAGTCGTGTCCTAAGTCACCTTATTGTCTATTCCGCACGTGCATAACATTGTCACTAGGACGCTGCAATATGATTGGAGCAGAAGTTACAGTAAGTGTTCATAGGCTTCTTTGCACTCGCTTCTTCGAATTTCGTCACATAACAATAATATAGGCACGATAATGCATTTTTTTTACCAACGTTCCAAATCAGACTGTTTCATTTTGTTGTATTGACAGGTCTTAGAAACTTCGACAGTGTGTATAGTGCATTGTATTTTAGAATAACTTAGCTGCAAGAAAATTAATAATTATTGTGAATTTGTTTTGTGAACGACGCCTAACGAAAAATGTGCTAGAAGAGTACTGCTTAAGCAGTGGGTTGAAGGACACGCAACTTAGCAGCTGATTGAGTTTCAATATTCTTATGTACGAATATAACAGAAAACCCATCACTAGTAGTAGCCTATATTGCTATTTTTTTCTCAATTTTAAGAGTGCATATTTTGTGGTTTTTAAGTGCATACGTGCATGCATATTTTACTGTTTTTCAGTGCATATGAATCCGCCCCCTAGTTGTAAATGAAGTCGAAAGCCGTTCATACGGAAAAAAAGTATATTCTTTGATAAATAGTTAATAAGTTCGAAAGATTCTATGTTGTGAATATTAAAGAAATTATGTGAGATAAAAAAATTCAAATATTATCAAATAGAGTAGAGACTATAGGTCAGTGATAAAGTACCTATTTTTTTAATAATTTCGAGGGAAAATTGTTCCGGGGCCAGGCATCGAACCCGGGACCTTTGGTTTAACGTACCAACGCTCTACCAACTGAGCTACCCGGGAACTCTACCAGACACCGATCCAATTTTTCCCCTCTATATCCACAGACCTCAAAGTGGGCTGACAACCGTCAAGCAACCAACATTGAGTGCACACTAACTACTTCTGACTTAAATTGTGGCTTTCTGTTAACGAACAGTGACGTGTATTATGCAAATCAAGCTTTCAGGTATAAATCCCTGTAAAGTTGATTTGAATAATTTCGAGGGAAAAATTGTTCCGGGGCCAGGCATCGAACCCGGGACCTTTGGTTTAACGTACCAACGCTCTACCAACTGAGCTACCCGGGAACTCTACCAGACACCGATCCAATTTTTCCCTCTATATCCACAGACCTTAAAGTGGGCTGACGACTGTCAAGTAACTAACATTGAGTGCACACTAACTCTGTTTGACTTAAATTGTGGCTTTCTGTTACCTATTTTTTGAAGGATTATCCCGTTAAGAAACTTATGTGGAAATGGATACAGTGCAGAATTTTGTTTCATACGCCACCATAAGAAATTGTGTTGTGGATTTAAAAAAATGAACGGAATCAAAGGTGAACACCGTGTTGGAAGACCTGTTTCTGTGACCTCTTCAGAAAATATTGATGCCTTGCGTGACTTGATTTTGGAGAATCGACAAATTGTGCTTGAAACGTATGTCAGAAACTTTGAACATTCAAATGAACGTGTCTTTCATATCGTATATCAGGATTTGGGTATGAGAAAATTTTCTGATAAATGGATCCCTGATCAGAAAAGACTCGCAATTTTCAAGCCGCTTTGCCACCGTTTTGAAAGGATTGTGTCGTATTGCAATATAACAGTAGACGAAAAAATTGGAGCATCATGATCTAGAAACAAAAGATCAATTAAAAGAATGGAAACATTCTGATTTTCCCGCTTATTTTCGTGTTCAAAAATCGCCAGGGAAGATTCTCGCACCAGTTATTTTTGGGAGGAGGAGTGAGGGGATAATCTCGATATCTCAGTACTTCAACAGTCTATAAATTATTATAACTAGTAGTGCTTCGTATGAATTGGCAGTTAAGAAATCAGCGTCGAATAAGTTTAAATAAACATTGCCCAACATTCCGCTTGCCACCCCTGTACTCTCGAGATGGACGGGAGGAAAGAGAGGGTCGTGGCAATTCCTGAGCACAACAAGACGACTGGATGAAATCCGAACGAGTACTAATTGGACCCGCTGCTCTCTGCGGAGTTGACTTTTGTTTTTACGAAGGCAGAAGAAGAATTTTCTGAACTTCCTTTCATTTAAAAACCATACGACGAATAGAAACAAAACGAACGCTATAATCAGAGAGAAATTTCCAGTTAAACTTCAACAAATTGATTGAGAAGGCCGACAAAGAATTAGTTCTGTTCCTGATTTTTCGCCCTTCTATTTTATTGCTTGTTCGTTTATTTTAGTTCCAAAAGTGAGTTCATTTTATCGACTTACTATATTGGTAAGCTTAAAGGTACGTATCACACTCATCGGACGAATCGCACGGATCGGAAAATGACAATCTTTGCTGTAATTGTTATGTAACCGCGTTCACTACATCGTATCGGACGCATCGCCTCTCGGCAAATCCGTCCACGTTTCTCGGATGGGCAACTTTTCCGATGCGTGCGATCATGGCCTCCTTTAATAAATCAATTTTAATTGCTCAACTATTACTATTATGTTGTGCCCTGTTCGGTGTCGCGCCAAAATGGCAGATGGAAAACTTATTTCGCTTGTAGAAAACTGCGAAGAATTATATAATTTGAGGCGTTCCCATTACAGTAATCAAGTCGTTTCTTGCAAATATATTATGTAACCAATATTAATTTCGTTTCTTCCTCTTCAATTAAGACGCATGAAGCAATTACAAATTCTTATTCGCTAACAGACGTAATTAATAGACCTAACCTCAAACTCCTCTGTTTTCAGTAATGTCAATATCGTACGACGTCATGTCTTAAACAGCTGATAGGGGAATCCGATGAGGCGATGAGGTGAAGCCGTTACAGTGAACGCACTGCACTTAAAATATCCGTTGCGTGCGATTCGTACGAAGACTGCGATACGATGTAGTGAACGCTTACCTTAACACGTTACTGTATTTTTCTTAAATGAAGTCGTAGAAACACTGTGAGAACTGGTTTGAATAATAACTGACAGAAATTTACACTCTTAGAAATGTTTGAATTTGGTCCACTTTCGGTAAAAATAATTTTGTAAAACGTTTTTGTTCGAACAAATTAATTTTTCCTTTTTTATTATTAACGTTTAAATGAAACAGTGTGACTATTTTAGTACTTTAAATAAAAATTAACTCGAGTCCATTATTTTAATGTTAACTTTCGAAATAAATAGTAGAATGTAAAAATTTCAGGTTATTTCTCTCTCTCTCTCTCTCTCTCTCTTCTCTTTGTGCGTGTGCGTGCGCGCGCGCTATTGTCAAAACCACAAGTGCAGCGAAATGGCCAACCAATTATTGACTTGTCTAACTGAATTGACTAATAGAATTACGTACCATTTTTTAAATGTCGAGCTTCGTCAGTTTTGAAACTAATCGCATAGCGGAGTGGTTCCTAAAGTGAGGGTTGCGATCTCCTGGGGGATCGTGTAAAACCCCGAGGGAGTTGCGAGATGATTTACAAAATGAAACCAGAAATGCCTTAGGGCTATCCCGATATGATTTACAAGATAAAACAAGAAACATCTTATTAATACAGGAACATCATTTTATTTTTACTTCAATTTTTATTGTACCTGAGTTTTTTAATGTACTTCACCGCCACCCCTTCTACTAATGAAGTTCAACCGTCCTCCACACAGATCCAAGACCGCATATAGTAGCCTTACGGTCATAGTAAACAGTACGTTCCAAAAATATGTTCGCGTTTTCCAGTGACGAAAGAGCTTTCAATATCGAATCATTTTCGCACAGGTACTGTCGTCCATTTGCCTACGTCGTATACCGGTTTCCCCCATCAGTTTTATTCGCCAGCTAGTGGTTGGGCTGTCTTAGCTCTCTTCTGAAAACATTAATTTCTGTTAGGAATTGGACGTCTACGTAATATGATATAACTGTTTAAAATAACTTAAATAAAAGGGCCTCGTTAAGTAATTAACTGTCACGTAATTACCTCCATTTCTACGACTCTACGACATAACCACTTGGACGGACAGTCTGGGTAATTTTATCTTTTCGGATCGGGCAGAAGTGAAGATTGAATTTACAGTACGTAAGATACTATTTTATAGAGTAGGTACAGAATTATTTCAACATGAGTTACTAGCACGAAGAACGAAACTGGTAATTGGGATTAGGTACAATAGTCTATGGTGCGATAATATGCACATTAGAACTGAAGCCTGTATCGAAATGAACGGCCACCATTTTAAAAAATGTATTTAAATATCCATATTATGATTATTTTTCAATTTCACTTGATTCTCTATATTGTATGCTAATGTGCTGTAGACAGTATAATATACACTGCATAATGAATACGTGCACATGGACAGCTCAGTTCGTGAGTAAAAACACTCATTGTTAATACTGTACTGTATTTTGACTAAACAAAAACCTAATGAAAATTATCAAACTCAAAAGCGCAATATATCCTAGTTTACGTAAATGGATGAACTACTTTTTTCCTCCTATACCTAGTAAAGTGATTTGTTTATATATTACTTCAGTAGCATCGAACTCCAGTCGTGGAAGGGGTAGCAAACGGCGTTGAGTCAGAGGTATAGGCAAGTTAATATTAAAAATGTTAGTAAAAATAAAATGATGTCCCTGTATATAATATGTTGTACTTAGAACATAATACTAATAACAATAATAATAATAGTTTTATTTTCCCTGGCAGAGTTAAGGCCATCAGGCCTTCTCTTCCACTCAACCAGGATCAAATCACATACAGAAAAATACATACCGGTATACAAATATTAAATTAAAAATAATAATAAACATGATAAAGTAAAAAGAGAGATTGAATACATATACACAATCAGTATTAACTTTAAAATAATAATAATAATAATAATAATAATAATAATAATAATAAAAAATATATATAATAAAAAGAGACTGAATAATCACAAACAGGAAAATACTTTCTATAGTCCTGTCGCTTTAATTTCCGGCAGCCAATCGCGTTGCAGGTCGGCTACATTTAAACGTGTGCGTCTTGTGATTCGTTTATGAAGACGTTATTCATTTCTTGAGGCTCGATAAATACTTAATATAATCGTCCGCCATTTTCGCTCTTTGGTTGGCGTTCGCAGAAAGCACACGAAGACGTTATTTGCCGCTCAATTATTTGCTGAATTACAGTGCGTTTGATTTATTATCATAGGAGCTACGACATGATAATGTTTAACGGTGTGGCAAATAGATAGCTCGTCTGGTAGCTCGGCAACGAAAGAACAAAAATTCACTTCCTAAGACGTAAGCAAAGAGCAGGAGTCACGCCGGGAATAACAGCGTCGCGACTTTAGTATACAAGTATTAACTTTAAAAAGAAGAAAGTAAGCATAAACAACGTTGAACATAAAAATCGAAAAATGTTCCAGAAGTTATAAAATAAAAAATAATAATTAATGCCATAAATGTACCTGTTATTAGAAAGTATCTTTAAAATCTGAACTCTGTATTCGATATACACACATATTGATAATCTTTGAATTTCAAGGAGAAGAAAAACTCCTGCGCAACACAAATACACGACCTGACTGGGTATCGAACTCTGGCCGCCTGGGGAAAGACTAGCGCGCTAGCGTTGAGCCACAGACACGGCCAATTATAGACTTATTGAATCTGCTATATTTTGGAAAACAGCTTCAGAAATGTATCGTGATTTAACCGAATGGAATATGGAAATTAAATTGAATAATAGACGTCCATTTTGTATTTCGCTTGCAATACTAAAGTGTGCACCCCCAACTATGGTGCTTGTGTAATGGCGAACTTTTTGTTGACTTTTTTTTATTTATCTTCCATCACTGATATTGCTTGCAGCGATATGTTGAACTTCCTTGTCGTACAAAGTAGAAGTTGGGTGAGATTATATTACATGACCGGAGGAAGTCACATCGAACATTTTGTTGACCTTTATAAAACTTGAAGTATTATTGACTGTTAATGAATCCTCATTTCTGTATTCCATATCGTTAAATCACAATAAATGTTTAAATTCATTGATCACAATATCATGTTCACTTCTATTAACCGACGCTATATTCCCTTGAGAATAGTTTGGCTATCAGGAAGAGTTGACTTCTTTTACTTCCATGACGTTGCTTGTAGTTCACTCATCCCTCTGACGTCGATGTTGCTTTATCTTGGCACGTTGTCGATTTTCGGTATATAGGCAACATTTATAGCATCTCTTTCTCGATGGACTTCAGTATATAGTAAGGTTACGCCTAAATGGAAACTACTTAAAGCATTGATCGATTTGCCTTTGTCATCGGAAAGGCATCAACTTTTCAATTCTCCACTTCACAGTTATTAACCGTCGAGATGCTGGCTGGCGTCATCTACCCACACCATCGCAAGCTTTTGTAATCTGATATCGGATTATTCCGTCTCGGGCAAAAGTAGCGTTTATGTGCGTGAAGGTCGAGGTTCTTTGTGTAGCAGAAATTGTCACCGTTGGACTAGTGGTTGTAGTGTTTTGTCATTGGATCCGAAATTGATGGGTTCAGGCCCTGCCTAAAGCGATATGTTGTTTTATAACAGGCGATAAAATTCCTTCAGAAAGGTAGTAAAACCACGAATCCCGTGTCACCTATATTATGGCAAGTAAGACAACCATATCCCCGGACAGATCAGGGCGTAGACGTGCGCATCGCGAAAAATTTATTATTGTTATTATTATTATTATTATTATTATTATTATTATTATTATTATTATTATTACTTACTGGCTTTTAAGGAACACGGAGGTTCATTGCCGCCCTCACATAAGCCCGCCATTGGTCCATATCCTGACCAAAATTAATCCATTCTCTATCATCATATCCCACCTCCCTCAAATCCATTTTAATATTATCTTCCCATCTACGTCTCGGCCTCCCTAAAGGTCTTTTTACCTCCGGTCACTATATGGATTTCTGGATTCGCCCATACGTGCTACATGCCCTGCCCATCTCAAACGTCTGGATTTAATGTTCCTAATTATGTCAGGTGAAGAATACAATGCGTACAGTTCCGTGTTTTGTAACTTTCTCCATTCTCCTGTAACTTCATCCCTCTTAGCCCCGAATATTTTCCTTAAGCACCTTATTCTCAAACACCCTTAATCTCTGTTCCACTCTCAAAGTGAAAGTCCAAGTTTCACAACCATAAAGAACAACCGGTAATATAACTGTTTTATAAATTCTAACTTTCAGATTTTTCGACAGCAGACTGGATGATAAAAATTTCTCAACCGAATAATAACAGGCATTTCCCATATTTATTCTGTGTTCAATTTCCTCCCGAGTATCATTTATATTTGTTACTGTTGCTCCCAGATATTTGAACTTTTCCACCTCTTCAAAAGATAAACTTCCAATTTTTATATTTCCATTTCGTACAATATTCTCGTCACGACACATAATCATATACTTAGTCTTTTCGGGATTTACTTCCAAACCTATCTCTTTACTTGCTTCCAGTAAAATTCCCGTGTTTCCCCTAATCGTTTGTGGATTTTCTCGTAACATATTCACGTCATCCGCATAGACAAGCAGCTGATGTAACCCGTTCAATTCCAAACCCTCTCTGTTATCCTGGACTTTCCTAATGGCATACTCTAGAGCAAAGTTAAAAAGTAAAGATGATAGTGCATCTCCTTGCTTTAGCCCGCAGTGAATTGGAAACGCATCTGACAGAAACTGACCTATACGGACTCTGCTGTACGTTTCACTGAGACACATTTTAATTAATCGAACTAGTTTCTTGGGAAGTTTGGTTTGGAAGTAAATCCCGAAAAGACTAAGTATATGATTATGTCTCGTGGCCAGAATATTGTACGAAATGGAAATATAAAAATTGGAAATTTATCCTTCGAAGAGGTGGAAAAATTCAAATATCTTGGAGCAACAGTAACACATATAAATGACACTCGGGAGGAAATTAAACGCAGAATAAATATGGGAAATGCGTGTTATTATTCGGTTGAGAAGCTCTTATCATCCAGTCTGCTGTCAAAAAATCTGAAAGTTAGAATTTATAAAACAGTTATATTACCTGTTCTTCTGTATGGCTGTGAAACTTGGACTCTCACTCTGAGAGAGGAACATAGATTAAGGGTGTTTGAGAATAAGGTGCTTAGGAAAATATTTGGGGCTAAGCAGGATGAAGTTACAGGAGAATGGAGAAAGTTACACAACACAGAACTGCACGCATTGTATTCTTCACCTGACATAATTAGGAACATTAAATCCAGACGTTTGAGATGGGCAGGGCATGTAGCACGTATGGGCGAATCCAGAAATGCATATAGAGTGTTAGTTGGGAGACCGGAGGGAAAAAGACCTTTAGGGAGGCCGAGACGTAGATGGGAGAATAATATTAAAATGGATTTGAGGGAGGTAGGATATGATGGTAGAGACTGGATTAATCTCGCACAGGATAGGGACCGATGGCGGGCTTATGTGAGGGCGGCAATGAACCTTCGGGTTCCTTAAAAGCCAATTGTAAGTAAGTAAGTTTCTTGGGAATACCAAATTCAATAAGAATATCATATAAAACTTCTCTCTTAACCGAGTCATATGGTTGTTGTTGTTATTATTATTATTATTATTATTATTATTATTATTATTATTATTATTATTAATATTATTGAATGAGAGTCTCATTCCTTGTAAATGTATAACGTCAGGTCGAAAACCATAAAGAGTGAGACGGAAGACGAAATGTGTGGCGGCGGTTAGTTTATAATATGCATTCAAGGAATTTTATAATGGAAATTAACTTATTTAGTTTACAATCAACCACACCTTTGTCCTCTTGTAGAAAGATATAATCTCAAGTAGCCTACTTGTTATCCATATGTGAAATTACTAAGTTTTCGTGGAGATAACACATGCATCCCAATTTCTTAGGGCGTGTGTGGCAGAGATTAATTTGTCATTTCTCGTGGTGAGTGCCAAGACTATTCACTTCTACCCCTCGTAATCCAGCCTTCTTTCCTTAAATTTGTCGACAGTTCCTGTCGTCGTTATGGATAACTAAGCTAATGAAAAGATGCCAACTTCAACAGCAACCAGTCTCATTCTGTATGCGCTATTCGGCAACGAGGTTTAGCAAGAGACGTCATGCAGGGGGCTGTTCCCATAGAAACGGGCTCACTCTCTACTCGTAACTCGCCAGGACGTTGTTGCCATCGTAACGGCTACAGCAAGCACCAACCTGGAGAAATCAACGAGGAATGACGGGCCTTCTATCGCACTTCCCACTTACAACATAATTGTGTGTTTTGCTGTTTCGCTTAAATTAATTTATACAGTTTACCTTCTACACTTCACAGTGTAAGCATTTTGCGTATCGGCGTAGATGCTTTCATCGTTTCCTTATGTCGCTTACATTTGGAATTAATTATACATTGCTATAAATTAAATGAATAATTTTTCATTCACAACAAACGTACAGTCTTAGAAAAAAATGTTTTGTCACATAGATACTTTATAAGTCCCAGAAAGTAGGCAATGAGCATGATCAGACATATACCGAAACAACTTCATTTAAGGGCAGGTCTTTCACTGCAAACCCATCTTTCTCAAATCCTTCCTATTTTTTGCCTTCGTTTCTTCATATGATCCATATATCTTAATGTCGTCTATGATCTGGCATCTTCTCCCGTTCTACCCTTCCACTCTTCTCCTTCGTTCCCACCATTCCTTTTCCAGTGCATCCTTCAGTAGGCAGTTTCTTCTATGCGCACTGCCTCCTTTCTGGAACTTCACAAAGTACTGTCTTCTTCCGACGAGTTTAGCGCTGGGACCTGAGGTATTCTTGCCATCGGTGCGGGGGTTGCAGGTAGATTCTTTTGTTGCTACAGCCGAGCCGATCGGAGTGGGAAGTATTAATCGTCCAAAAACATGCAGTTTTCAGTTTGTAGTAGTGTGTGACTGTGTGCACGTGTTAGGTACTCTATATACGAGTGAAATGTTTTCAGTATGATTGTACTTCCGTCCAGACTGCCGCTGTCGCTGTCCCCTCCCACTCCAGTACCGCGCTAGGCAAGTCGGAACCGCATTCCTCTCAGCACTAAACTCCTCAGAGGATGACAGTATCTGTGCAACAAAACTCGTTTCTAAGACTGTACTATCAATTTATATTCGTGTTAAATGTAATTTTCTCATGTATTCAGTTCATTTGAGACTCGTTTGCGATACCTTAAATTCTCAATCTTTATGAAGTTTCGTATCCCCTTTCACTTCGTGTAACATTTTTGTGTTACTTTTTTATTATATTTAATTGTTGATGCCACTGAGATTTTTCATCTTTAAACAAATAGTGGTACCGCCATAGCTTTGTAGAATTTTATCTAGTTTTTTTTCTTAATTTTTAAGTGTTCCATGAATTGTTGCGCATATAGGTTGGAATCTATACACAGTTCATAATTCTGATTATTTTTCACTAATATTGTAATCTAAATATATGAAATTTTAATTGGTTTAAAATATACACTATTGATGTAAAACTAATTTTTATCGAACTGAACTATTCCCGTTAAAAATTGTAATTTTGGTTTTGTTATATTTTGCTGAAAATCACGTTTATTCTAGAATATCGTTTTACGTTTTATTTACTGAATAGAATACTGTTTTCCTCTGTGGCCCAAATAGAATTTTTAGCAAAGAAAAAATGCGGATCTGATTTTTGGCAGGGCAATGAAGCTGTATCTCCAGTTGTGACTTGCCGTTTGTCCTTTTCTGTTGTGTCAGCAGTGGCTTTATGGTAAACCGTTGTACAGTATTGATGAGTAATGATGACATGTGTCGACCAAGAAGTTCGGCTACTTGTTTTCTGTAGTAGAGGAGGCAAGACCTGTCCTGTGACCTAATCATGCACCGTGCTATATCACCACTGGATATGGAGGGGAAAAGTAAGGTTTACTCTGTATGACTCGAGGCTTTCCCCGCGTTTGATGTAGGCTTCAGGGGAATAACTCTTCTCCATTCTGAGCCAGGTTTGAGATTTCTTTCAACGGCTAGCTCTGCCATCTTCAGGAATGAAGTGATGCGGGACAAAAATCGAAGGAGAATTGGGAGGAAAATTTAAAAGGTACGAAAACGCGTCCTCAAGTGGGTTGGGGGCTGTACAAAACTAAATTTGTTTCAAGCCTGTGGCAGTCTCACTCCGGGTTACGCTGCTCCCCTGAAGGAGCTCTATAAAATTTTGAAGGGGAAGACTTCCGTAACCTCTTAGGTACCACATACGCGAGACTGACATTGATCACGGAACGGGGCGAGGAGGAGTTGGCTGGTGTTTGCCGTTAGAATGGCAAGACGCCGTCATCTGTTGTTCGATGACAAAGCATGTGAAGGCCGTCGGAAGAAGCGCCGTGAAATCTAATCTGCAATTTGAGAGGTCCCTGTCCTTTCAATTTGCGACTTATTAAGTGACCTCGTATATTTAATATACTATTTATATTATCTGAACTAGGGCATACATCGTTTATAATAAGGGTGGAATATGTATAGGGAAGGGCATATAGGTCCGTGGCCATTTCTTACAGGATGATGACGGGAAATCGAAAAATCGAAGGAGAATTGGGAGGAAAATTTAAAAGGTACGAAAACGCGTCCTTGCAAGGGGTTGGGGCTGTACAAAACTAAATATGAAGACAAGCCTGTTCCACTAGTCTCACAGTTACGCTGCTCCCCTGAAGGACTTTAAAATTTTGAAGGGGAAGCCAATTGGACGTAACCTCTTAGGTACCACATACGCGAGGGGGCTGAGATTGATCAATTGATCACGGAACGGGGCGAGGAGGAGTTGGCTGGTGTTTGCCGTCAGGATGGCAAGACGCCGTCATCTGTTGTTCGATGACAAAGCAGGTGAAGGCCGTCGGAAGAAGCGCCGTGAAATCTAAGCTGCAATTTGAGATATCCCTGTCCTTTCAATTTGCGACTTATTGAGTGACCTCATATGTTTAATAGACTATTAATATTATCTGAACTAGGGCATACATAATTTATAATAAAGGTGGAATATATATGGGGAAGGGCATATAGGTCCGTGGCCCATTTCTTATAGCGCTCATCCCGACATTTGTCTTACGCCTGAGGAAAACCACGGAATACCTTAGGCAGGATGAAATATAAGAGACTAGCCAATTTGGCTATTATGTAGGAGGTCATGAGCCTTGTTGATTTGTCTCAATTTCGAGACCAGCCATTTGGCTATATGATGGCTCAATTGCGAAAGGGGGAGAGATGTAATTGTTAATTAATAAGAGATTCATGGGGATATGAGTGCAGGTCCGTGGCCCATTTCTTTTAGGGCTCATCCCGACATTTGTCTTAGCGCCTTAGTGGAAAACCTTAGGCAGGATGAGCGATGATGCGGGACCATGTCTAGCCGGTATATATGCAATAAAGTAGGGCTTCCCGCTGCGGGCCAATCAGGAGCTAGTTCCTAGTCCCGACCGCCAGGCGCATTCTGGTTGGTGGAAGCGGTAGCCAATCAGAGCTGCTTGCTGGTCCCGACTGTCTACCGTGTGCTGGTGGTCCAAATTGATGGCAGGTTTCCATGCACTCAGCTCGATTCAACAAGGCTCATGACACAATCACCTTTAATAGCCAAATTGGCTAGTCTCTAATATGAGCTCATCCTGCCTAAGGTATTCCGTGGTTTTCCTAAGGCGTAAGACAAATGTCGGATAGGCCCTAGCGCATGGGCCATGCATGATGCCCTTCCCCATAAATTCCCCTTTCTTGTAAACGAGCGTATGACATCTCGAAATTGTCTATTAAATGTACGAGGGCGTTAGTCGCATTTGAAAGGACAGGGACCTCTCAAATTGCAGATTTAGTGATTCACGGCGCCTCTTCCGACGGCCTTCACATGCCTTGTCATCGAACAACAGATGACAGCGTCTTGCCATCCTAACGGCAAACAAAACTTTGCAGTGTCCTAACCGTCCCGTGATCACTTGATAAAATCTCCGCCCCCTCGCGTATGTGGTATATAAATGTTACGTCCAATTTTTTCAAAATTTTCCTCCTTCAGTGGACAGGAGTGATTTTGAGACTTTTGGCCACATCTGATAGATTTAGTTTTGTACAGCCCCCAACCCCTTGCAAGGACGCGTTTTAAAATGTCCTCCCAATTCTCTTTCGATTTTCGATTTTTTCTGCACTCAGCTGTAGAACCCCGTCTCTGATAATGCCATCTAGCTGGATCTAAGGTTTTCTAGACATTGCTTCATGGACTTGACGTACATTTATTCTATACCGGCATCGATGTCTTAGTCTGCTGTTGGAACAAGTGTTTGGACAAGCATGGCAACTACAGACGTGGACAAATTATTAACAAAATTGACGATTTTATGATAATTCTGTTTACAGAATTTGACTTTTTATTCAATTTTTTTGACTACAGTTGACAATTTTGGATATTTCCATCATTAAGTTGACTATGCAAAAATGTCAACTGTAGTTTAATATTTTGTAAAAATATATAATAAAAATCTTCAATTTTCGCAATATATAAATTAACAAATATGTTAACTGCATTGAAGAGTCAAATTTTGTAAAAATATAAAACAAAAATCTTCAGTTTTGCTAATAATTTGTATCCAAAATGTCAACTGTAGTAAATTGAAATATTTTGAAAATATACAATAAAAACCTTCAGGTTTGCTAATAATTCGTAAATATGGAAAAATATCAAATGTTTTCCAAATTGAGGAGTTAAATTTTGAAAAGCGTACAATACAAATTTTCAATTTTATAATAATTTGGAAATACACAAAAATGTCAACTGTAGTCTAAATTGAAGAATCATATTTTGTAAAACTATATAATAAAAATCTTCAATTTTGCTAATAATTTCCACGTCTGTATGTTGAAAATTGATGTGTATCAATTCCCTAACTGTGTACTGATGCAAAACTTTTGACGACGCGGAAAATAAACCACTACTATTGGACTTCATCTGGCCGACCTTTGACCCAGCCGCTAAAACTTATTATCAACTTGAAATTCCTCTCCGGTGTCTTGATGTTGTCACCTTCCCCAAGATTAATCTGCATCCGGAAAGAATGAATCACCGTTTCCTCTCTGGCCTTTGTGACCTTTGATTAAATACTAATAAAGAGGATTACTGTTCTGCCAGCGAGTTGTATGGATAGTGGTGAATACACGTGTATAGGAGGTGCTGAAAGTGTTGTACCTATATAAATACTTTGAAAGTGCTAATATTATGCACCATATTTCTTACATTATGTATATTACCTCACTTATTGCATTATCTATTTTAACATGACCTCACTCACAGACGAAACAACTAGAGCAATTAGAGCTACTAGCGCTCGTCTCTTACATTCACGGGAGGCAATTTTAACTTGGGGGCGTAATACTCTCGATTAGCGGTCGACATAACATAGTTTTCACCATCCTTAATGATTTTATCAGACGTGGCGACACAGTAACTGACGCAATCAGAATCGTACTCCAGTTCGTTCTTGCACTGCACTAGCGCTCGATTTTCTCGGTCAAAGTCACAGAAGTTTGGGTAGTACAGTGTCAGTATATCTGCCTGTGAAAGTCTGTCCATGAGAGCTCCTGTTACCTTACTTTTTGAAGTATCCTCGTACAATATAAATTATCTCTGCACCGTCATTGAAATCAGCCATGAGAATATAATAAAAATATAGACTTATACGTATTACATATATTTTCGTAAATTGTAACTGGAAACTGGGTTGCCAAGCGAATTAAACTATAATCCGTAGATCTTAAATAGATTTTGCAGCTTTACTTTTATGGCCTTCAAACCAGATCACCAGTTTACAGAATGACCTCAAGGATTTACGTCATCTTTTGATGGTGTGCAGTGTCAAATACAGAATACGGCTTGCGGACTCATTAACAGAACAGAACTGTTCACTTTGGCGCGTCGAAGTATGAAAGTCGCCGGTAATCTAAAAGCAGCACAGTAATAAATAATAAAGAAATGAAAGCATCTTAGAAACAACATGGCAGTTGGAATCATACCATAAACATTGGGATGAAAATATATCAGTAGTGGCAAGTTTCAGTTATGCATTTCCTCCTAAACTTTAGGTTACGGGTTTATATAGTGAGTGTACCGTTAACTTTGGAAGTATATGTCTGCAATTTTTCGGATCTAAAATAGCTCCCAATCAATTCGTAAACGGCAGGTCGGATCACTGGAAACATATCCTGGTACAGTAAGTATTATACGTATAACAAGAAGGCAGAAAGAGAATATTTCAATCTAATTATTCTTTCTCTTAAAACAACATGTGTAACTCTCTCTGCTACCTCTGTCTCTGAACCACATTCAATACTTTTTCTAGTTTTGTAACCTGGTCCATGTCCGGTTTCAGTAAGGAATATATGTGTATAATTCCTCAACCCCTCATACGTTTAACTTCGGATTCACGAACCTTTACAGACTTTCGATTCTTCCAGGTAGATGAGTTAACGTACTTAATGTTATGTGTAATTTTTTCACATTTTATTATTTATTTATATATATATATATATATATATGTGTGTGTGTGTGTTATATAAAACAGTTATATTAGCGGTTGTTCTGTATGGTTGTGAAACTTGAACTCTCACTTTGAGAAAGGAACATAGGTTAAGGGTGTTGAGAATAAGGTGCTTAGGAAAATATTTGGGGCTAAGAGGGATGAAGTTACAGGAGAATGGAGAAAATTACACAACACAGAACTGCAAGCATTGTAGCCTTTTCTTCACCTGACATAATTAGGAACATTAAATCCAGACGTTTGAGATGGGCAGGACATGTAGCACGTATGGGCGAATCCAGAAATGCATATAGAGTGTTAGTTGGGAGGCCGGAGGGAAAAATACCTTTGGGGAGGCCGAGTCGTAGATGGGAAGAAAATATTAAAATGGATTTGAGGGAGGTGATATATGATGGTAGAGACTGGGTTACTCTTGCTCAGGATAGGGACCAATGGCGGGCTTATGTGAGGGCGGAAATGAACCTCCGGGTTCCTTAAAAGCCAGTAGGTAAGTAGTTATAATATATGCTGTTTTCGATCTTAAAATGTATAGTGCAAACTATTCTTCGGTAATTATTTCTTGCGTGAGATTCATTGCAGTATGCCATGTTTGTCTGCAAAGATATCAGACCTCAGATAAAAAAGGCACTTGTACAACATCTTTCAGAACATCAACTGTAATTTATTTCAGCTGTAAACAGTCTTACGAGAAATCATTACTCTGTTTTCATTCGTATAGCATAAGTATTTATTAGATATTGTTTGCGTCTCATTATTATAATTTTTAGCCAAAAATGTTTCTTCTTTACATAGTGCATTACTACAGGCTATTATATATTCACATAGCGAGAGCAGTATAGCTCCCTGTTCGTATTTTTTGTTTATTAATTAGAAATAATTTCTATTTTCTTTGAATATTAAAACTCCATATGACTTGATTTTCTAAAATCAGTGCTTGGTTACACATGTTGTTTTAAGAGAAAGAATAATTAGATTGAAATATTCTCTTTCTGCCTTCTTGTTATACGTATAATACATACTGTACCAGGATATGTTTCCAATGATCCGACCTGCCGTTTACGAATTGATTGGGAGCTATTTTAGATCCGAAAAATTGCAGACATATACTCGTAACTCACAGATGTAAAGCGTCAGAAGACAGGTGACATTTCTTGATAAATGCATGAAGCTTTATTCTTTACGGACATCTTTCCTTTGCGTTGGATTGGTCGAGAGTTACACGGAAACATTTATGCATACTAACCATCCACATAGTGATCGTGATCCATTATATCTAATATATAAAAATCGAAGCGCAGTCATAATTCATACATTTAAAAATGACAGTGGTAAAAATGTTCAGTGGAAATGTTATTGTTCTGTTAGTTTTGCTTAACTTAAGCTTAGGGTATAGTTGAAGTCTGTGATCTGTCACCACTCGTTCAGTCATATCATTGTTCTACGAGTACTCATGAGACCATTCAAAGAAAAGCTAATTGTTCTGCAAAGGTTAACAGCCATGACATGCATGTAGATCTGTCCAGAAACAAGAGATGAGAAGAGTATTTCAAGCAGAAATATGTAATCTAATTTTAAACAAGCTGTCTTGTGTAATCTGCATTTCTCATGCGTATGTTATACTTCTTAGAATAGCATTTTACATACGCTGCTCTCGTTAACAGGTACAGAGCCAGAAACAGTGGTAGACAAAGAGATTGCCCGTGTTGAATTCGTCAGGTCCTAAAGAAAATGATCCCGTCAGGTCTTGATCCCGAGTCTTTACACGAAAACGGACACGTTATATGGTCGCAACTGTTGTGAAGAGACGCTTTTGGTGCTGGCCATGCGCACTCCCACCATTATGCAGTAGACATTTTACACCCGAAACGAGCTATGTGGGAGAATGCCCTGTAGTATATATAAATACGTTTTTTGACCCAATGGCAGGTTCTGTAACCTGGCGTTTTTCGCCTCGATTATATGAGCGGCTCACTCGTACCGAGAAGCATAGACCTCTTAGTTCGTCAGAGACTATCCAGAGTGCACTACAAGCTATAGGTCCACATAAACATGATGATGATGATGATGATGATGATGATGGAGAGTTATTGGGACGTTATTGGGGAACCAGAGTG
Source organism: Periplaneta americana (assembly GCA_025594305.2). Lineage (NCBI taxonomy): Eukaryota > Metazoa > Arthropoda > Insecta > Blattodea > Blattidae > Periplaneta > Periplaneta americana. The sequence goes on along the minus strand of JAJSOF020000029.1, from coordinate 14,362,524 downwards.
CCCGGAGAGAACCCCTGTAATGCTTGGATCACGGACTTGCCCATCACAAGTTATAAATTCAAGGCAGAGCGGGATTTGAACACGGTTACCCTCGCATATAAGCCCAGCACTGTAGCAATGAGCCACTGTGGCGGTAGTTTATCATAATAGATTGAGTAAATCTGGTTGATGGTGCGTATATTGAAGCAGACGAGATATTTCATTACTTCTTAAACTTTATCAGCTTCAATCACACGGATTGGAAATAATAAAATTCTTCTTCCCGATTCCTTAGGACTGATAGCACCATCTTTTTATTCGGATGTTGTTTTACCTGCGTTTCTTACACATACATTTTTGAGGGTGGGGGGTGAAGTACATAATTAGGGGCACGAGTTACGCTTAAGTCGGAAGGTTGCGGGTTCGATTTCCGATGAGGGGGGGTGAAGTACATAATTAGGGGCACGAGTTACGCTGTAAGTCGGAAGGTTGCGGGTTCGATTTCCGATGGGATCATGGATTTTCTTCATTGATGTAAACTTTCCGGCCGAACAAGGGCCCTGATGTTTACTCAGCTTTTATCAGAAATGAATACCAGTGGCATTTCCTTGGGGTAAAGTCGGCAGGCACGTAGGAGTGAAATCTTCTGTTCTTTCAATACTGTATGCAATAAACATTGAGATTTAACTGAAGAATGGCCTTGTCACAGGGTGTTGCGGGTATCCATACATTACATGCATAGAGGAGTAGGTACTATTAAGTTTACTTACAACATCAAAAATACTAAAGCGTTTGCCACTTTTCTCCCGGTACGTACCTTAAATTGTAATATATTTTCCCTTAATAAATCTTCATTTTATAAAGGCAAGTACCATTAGAATGATTATTTTCTTGCACGTCTATGAAACAATGTATTTAAAATTGACGACCGAGGCGTGTTGCATACTTCTTGCGTAAATATTCCAATTCTAGCAAATACCGCAAAATTGTTATACCGGTACCTATGTCGATATAATCTATATCGGTACCTATTATGTTACCTTCAGCTCCAGGGATTGAATGTAGTGCAGTACAAGCATTCTGTTTCACTTTCTGAAAAGTCAGATTGTATCGTCTCTTTTCTGGAGATTTCACGCTTCGCTAAGTTCTTGTGTTAGTGTTATTGCTTTTTGTTCTGTACATTGAATGTGTATTCCAAAGAGTCACTTTCATTCATGCCGTTGTGAAGAATAGAACAAAGGAGAGTTAGGAATCCGGAGTAGCGCATTTTCTTGCGACAATAATGTTGTGCAAAAATCGGGTCTTTCCATTTGAGTGGTAGTGAGGAGGGTGGGGCAAGGCACGTGGCGGGATTGGGATCTGATGCCCGCCCGGTTTTCTGTCTCTGTCAGCGCCTGCTCTGCAGAGCCCTGGGCTCTCATTGCAACGGTCATCCAACTTCGGCCGGTGCACCCCGGTAATATTGTAGTGTGCACTAAATTTGCTTCGTGGTCTCAACTCTAGACACAGCTTAATGTGTTATAGTAAATAATAATAATAATAATAATAATAATAATAATAATAATAATAATAATAATAATAATAATAATAATAATAATACTAATAATACTAATAATAATAATAATACTAATTATAATAATAATAATACTAATTATAATAATAATAATATTATGTCTTCTGTAGGGGCATGAGCATTTATAACTACGATATCGCACCATCTACCTTTAAGTACTAAATACGATAACCTATCACTCATAAATTCGACCTTTTTACTGCTGATTTTATTCTTTTATGAATAAAGAATCCTGTTCCTAATTGGTGATTATTGTTTCCTTCCCCATAATACAACAAATAATCTCCTATTTGTGTTATGCCATTCCCATCTAACCTAACCTCCTGTACTTCCACAAAGTCTATTCTATATCTAGCTAGTTCTTTTGCTACTAATGTTACCCCTCCCGTTCTATATAGACTTGTAACATTCCAAGTACCAAACCTCAAAACCTTATTTCTTTGCTGTAGTCGTGCCAGAGAATCAGTCCCATTCCGAGGCTTATTTGAAGGATTCGTAACAAGCTGTTTTTACGGTGATGGGTTGTTAGCCCTTCGCCCAACCCCCAAGCTGGAGGACCACCCCTCATCGGCTGTCCGCGACTGCTTATTCAATGTATTCACAGCTACCCTCCATATCTGGAGGCCGTCTCCTCGATCCGCAACCTGAGGACGCGCCATGCCATGGTGATAGGGACCCACAATACTGGAAGCAAGTAAAGAGATAGATTTGGAAGTAGGCTAAATCCCGAAAAGACAGAGTATATGATTATGTCTCGTGACGAGAATATTGTACGAAATGGAAATATAAAAATTGGAAATTTATCTTTTGAAGAGGTGGAGAAGTTCAAATATCTGGGAGCAACAGTAATAAATATAAATGATACTCGGGAGGAAATTAAACACAGAATAAATATGGGAAATGCCTGTTATTATTCGGTTGAGAAACTTTTATCAACCAGTCTGCTGTCGAAAAATCTAAGTTAGAATTTATAAAACAATTATATTACCGGTTGTTCTTTATGGTTGTGAAACTTGGACTCTCACTTTGAGAGAGGAACAGAAATTAAGGGTGTTTGAGAATAAGGTGCTTAGGAAAATATTTGTGGCTAAGAGGGATGAAGTTACAGGAGAATGGAGAAAGTTACACAACACAGAACTGCACGCATTGTATTCTTCACCTGACATAAATAGAAACATTAAATCCAGACGTTTGAGATGGGCAGGGCATGTAGCACGTATGGGGAATCCAGAAATGCATATAGAGTGTTAGTTGGGAGGCCGGAGGGAAAAAGATCTTTAGGTAGGCCGAGACGTAGATGGGAAGATAATATTAAAATGGATTTGAGGGAGGTGGGATATGATGATAAAGAATGGATTAATATTGCTCAGGATAGGGACCAATGGCGGGCTTATGCGAGGGCGGCAATGAACCTCCGGGTTCCTTAAAAGCCAGTAAGTAAGTAAGTAATAATAATGTCACTTCATTCGTTGTGTGTGTTTCGTGCGGAAGGGACACCCAGATTATAATTGATTCATTATACTTACATCTCCGAGATGTGTGGATTTTCAGCCACAGTGACACTATAGACATGCTTCTGGCAGTTCCCTGTCACCAGATATTAAAAACTATCCCTCTTTTAGTATTCCCTACATTGGAAAGTCCAACAGGGTAAGATCTGAAGGAGGATGTCATGTGGTACCAAGACTGCAAACTCATTGTCTTTCTAACAAACAGTCCATAGTGAGAGGGGATGCAGATGTTCAAAGAGAATTGTTTTGCAGATCTAGTGCCACTTCATGGAGCATCATTTCTAAATAAATTTCAGAGTTAATAGACCCGATAAAAAGAATTGTTCCTATAGTATCACAAGGAAAAATTCTTGCCAAAACTGTCAAACCAAGAGCTTTTAATTCTGTTTGCTCCACCAAATGGGGGTTCTTTCAGTCCCGGTAGACACAATTGTGCTTGTTCGCTCTTTCATTTAACTTGAAAGTTACTTCGTCAGTCCACAGAATAGTTTTCTAAAAATTGACCTCGCCATCGCCTCTTATTATGTACCACTCGCCTATTAGAATCATCTTATTTGGGCCTTAAAGTAAAGTAGGCCTATATGACCTCAACTTCAACTTTTCTGCACCTTAAGTAGATCTGTTCTAGGTCATACGAGACACTTCGTATGTCTGTGTGTATGTTTTAATGGATTATTTTACGACGCTTTATCAACTACTATTGTTATCTAGTGTGTGAATATGAGGATGATAATGTCGGCGAAATTAGTCCAGGGTCCTGCGCCGAGAATTACCCAACATTTGCGTTTAATGGGTTAAGGGAAAATCCTCGAAAAACCTGTCCCAATCAGAATTTGAACCTTGGCCCTCTCGTTGCATGATCAGGCATGTTGTTAGTCCACAGCGATGGGTGGACCGCTTTTTGTATTGATTTTGTATGTGACTGTACAAAACATACCGCTACAATGTCAAGATTTTCTTGTGTAGTAACAGATATATTCCAAACCTGAACGAAGAACATTTTCCACCGATCCAGCAGTATTTTCAAGCCTTTTATTCAACTGGTGAATACTTTGTCGAAATGGAGGTACTGTCTTTGAAATTTGATTTCAAATTCTTCGAGGAAATACGTGTTTTCCGGATTCCTGATGTCGAAAAAGTGGCTAAACTGTTGTTTGGTTCCCGTTCATACTCCATATCTACGAGTCAGTTTATCTATGAAAGATTCACATGAAATATTACTTATTAATGTGTGTATGTGTGTGTGTGTGTGTGTGTGTGTGTGTATATATCACGGTGCTCAAGTTCAAAAATCATCACACACTATTTTCTCTCATGATTTTTTCTATTGCTAGATTAAACAGACAAATGAGATAGCTTATTCGGTATCTACGGAAAATCGTTTTTGACTAAAAGAAGTTATTAGGCTCCACACAGCATTATTTTTTCTACTTTTGATGTTGATAAAGCGTCGTAAAATAACCTACTAAAATAAAAAAAAATGTTCCACTTTTCGTTTCGATTTCAGACCCATTTTTCAATGCTGGAGGCTACAACACAGTAAGGATGGGTTAACAGAAATCAAACCAGAGCGGGCTCTTTGTGAAGAATTTATCCGCCTGTTTTAAATCTAATTCGCGCATGGGTGACCCACTTAAACAACGTGTTAAATATTTAAAATTGGAATTGAAAAAGTTTCAATATACCACTAAATATATTTTAACATACATGTCAAATTTAAATATCGACATTTGTAAATAAAGAACCGTGTTAGAAATCATTTCGATGTATAATTTATAGCTATTTTATGTAAACTTTTGAAAATTAACTAGGTTTACTTTAACGGTTTTCATTAACGGTCACTTTTCCTAATGATTTTTCTCATTACGTGATAAAGTCCGTGACATGCACATTTTTAGTGATTAATTATGTGTCATAATTAACGTAACTTCTAGGAAACAATTAGCTTTTGTATAAAGTGCAGTCAGAAAATAATATCATAATGGACTCTTCATTTATAGTAATGTAATATGCCCGCCTAAGTTGAACTTCTCTGCTCTAACAACAGCTAACAGCTGTTGAAAGTGTATCAGTTTCTTTAATTTCCGCACTAACATGATTGTGTTGAGCTGATTGACATTTTTCGATATATAAATATAAATATCGTGGTTTATTTAACGACGCTCGCAACTGAAGAGGTTATATCAGCGTCGCCGGATGTGCCGGAATTTTGTCCCGCAGGAGTTCTTTTACATGCCAGTAAATCTACTGGCATGAGCCTGTCACATTTAAACACACTTAAATGCCATCGACCTGGCCCGGGATCGAACCCGCAACCTTGAGCATAGAAGCCCAGCGCTATACCAACTCGCCAACCAGGTCGATACACATTTTTCGATGTTTTAACAAACGTCACATATGCATTGAATGCCCAATTCGTTAGTAACACCGTCTACTAAGATTTATTCCTATATTTATTCGTTCCTTATGTTTTCATTTTGTTATTTGACTATTTAATGCTTTATTGTTAAATTATTTGAGCAATTGAGTAAACACTCTTATTTAAATTGCGATACTTGTATATGAAATACTGATGTTAAATGAACTTTTGAAGCTTCAAAAATTACTAGAAGGCGATCTTCTTTAAGAAAGTTGTGATGATTTTGTATGTGACTGTAAAAACAGCGCTATAATGTCGAGATTTTTTTGTGTAATAACATATATTCCAAATCTGAACGAGGAAGATTAGCTATCGATCCAGCAGTATTTTCAAACTTTTTATTCAACTGATGAATACCTTGTCGAGATAAAGGTACTGTAAAATTCCACAAATAACTCAACATCATCACTGTAATTTGTGACCAAAATGATCATGTTTTGACTGAAACAAGTCTTACATTCGTCGGACATTTCTCGGACACATTGAATTGTTTCGACGCTGAAGCAGAAATAACCCTGTAATTCAAAGCATCGCAAATAAAATCTACCACCACGACCACGACTACCACCGCTGCCACCAGACGTGAACGCTAATCCCACAACAGCTGAAAATGAGTCTCGAAGATGACATACGTTTTCATCATAATGTTAATTTCCCTTAACATGTTGCAAACGAATAAGTTTATTCTCTTGTGTTGATGTACGAAGTACGAGGCGCGTCCATAAAGTAACTTGGATACAGTTTTAATAAGTTCTCTTCCCTTTACCCATTGAATCAGTGCTGGCTATCCCTGTATATAGCTCGGCCAAGCGGCATATACTTCCTCTTTCGTCTGTCTCTTTCCTTTCCGCTGTAAAACGCTCAGGCTCTCCTGGGCTCTAAAGCGCGCGCTTGCTCCTATGGGCATCAGTTGACATCACTCTATTATATGAAGCGTTCTTCCCGCTTTATCTTCATATAATGTAGTATTTCCCAACTATTAACATGTAATTTATTATCAATTCGAGTGAACTAATACATAGGTTGGATAAAAAGTAATGGCAACACTGCTGTCACGTGACGATGGTGCGTTCGAGAGTTGCCAGCTGTATGGACATGAACAAGGACTGTTAGATGAGTTAGTGTAGCCAGCGGCGACAGTACTCTGTCAATCTACTGCAGTGTATAGAACGTTGACTTTGATAGAGATAGTGCGAGCGCCCTAAGATCATGTTTACAAAACTAGAGCAACGTTCCTGGATCAAAATTGAAGTGGCACGAGGTCGTAGTGCACAAGAATGTTTTCATGGACTGCGTGAAGCATGTGGAGATGCAGCGTTGCCATATCGCACAGTGGCAAGATGGGTTAAAGCGTTTCGGGAAGGCCTTGTTGGAAGTGCTGTGAAGGTGATGTTCATTGTGGCGTATGACATTCATGGGGTAATACTGTACCACGCTGTACCTCCAAGGCAGACGGTAAACGCGGACTGCTACTGCAGGTCCTGCAGCACCACCTTCGTCCAGCCCTAAGGAGAAAACGACGACACTTGGGGGTACAGAATCCCATCATTCTTCATGATAATGCAAAGAGTCATACCGCTGCTGCTGTCAAGGACCTCTTGCGTCGCTGGCAATGGGAGATTCTGGAACATCCTCCGTACTCACCCGATGAGTCCATGCGATTACGATCTCTTCGCCAAAGTGAAAGAACCACTGCGAGGGACCCGGTACAATACCAGAGATGAACTTATTCGTGCTATAGGGCGGTCAATACGGAACATCAACAAAGATGGACGCGCTGATGGTGTACGACGCCTTCCATACATTTGGCAAAAGGTGATAAATAAGGGGGGCGACTATATTTGAGATACGTAAATGTTGTACCCTTGTGAATAAAGCCATGTCAGAAATATCGAACTGTTGCCATTACTTTTTATCCAACCCATGTAGACCATGTTCGGTGAACGTGACCTAAGTAGGCTACAAGTCAATAATAGATCTTCTAGGAGTGTTCGTTAAGTTTGAATTACTGCTTTCCGAGATCTCAGAGGTCGGGTAAGATATTGTTTTTTTATGGGCCAATTAAATCTTCCGCGGACGTGGTAGACGACCAGAGCTATTTTGCAACATGATTCGTGTTCTGCTCGACACCACGCAACTGAAGAACCCCTCTGGCGTGCGTCAGTCCAGCCTGCATTTCGTCGCTCTGCGAGCAAATGTTTTGGTAAATAAGGAATGCATATTGCTTTCATGGTGGAAGTTTACAACTCGAATGTATATTCTATATTTATATTTGGCTTACAACACTTCCTCTCTGCACCCTCTCTTTTGAGGGGGAGAGGCAGTTTTATTTAGCATACTTCTGGCTGCACATGCTAGAGAGACTAACCGCGAAATAAATTTTAAAAAGACAGTTTAGATGAAACAGTTCTTACAGGATGCTTATGAATAATTTCTCTGACCATGCGAGTATTATATCTATCCCTTATTTTTAATTGCTGTTTTTAATTTTTTCTCGAAATGTAACTACGAATTATGTACAATTATGTTGTAATTTTTTTATATAATTATAGTCAAGTGCCCAGAAAACCGCGTAGAGTACAGATGACATTTGTGGATTGGGGTACTTGCGTCGGAAATACTATTCATGTAAGAAACTGTTTTAAAATAATCATAAAATAATTTTAATAATAATAAATTGTGATGCAGCAAGCCATTTTATTGGTAGAATAACGTTTTGTGAGAAAAACTGCATTTCTTGTACTGCGACGTGAACAACGGTACAACCTGAAAAGTGATGTCCGTCTGTGTTGACGCATTTTTCCAAGCTGCGCTGACGAAAGTAGCGACGTATTCTTTCCAGGAGATCCTGTTGATTTTTGATATCGGTTTTGTTGAAACTTTTGCTGTTGTCCAGTGTTGCCACCAAATCTAATATTTTGTTTGGATATATTTTATTGTTAAATGTGCCTAAATTATTTGTAACAGTTATTAAAAAAACCAGTGGACAGGTAATTGGACTGACGATATAACATCACCAAATTTTCCGTAGAGAGTTCCAAAACAGGAGGGTTGAACATTGATTGACGCTCTGAATATACTCATCTTGTTGGTTATCATTTTGTTTTGGCGTTTTTAAATGCTTTATAGTAAAAATAATGCCAATTTCTGAATACTAGATACGACAGAAAGCAAATAATAGATAAGAAGCTTTCCATGAGTTTCTTAACCCAGATAAGCCCAAAAATTTTTGTGGATAAAAATGAGTTGCACATTAGTTACTTCAAAATCGCGTTAAATGATGTTGAAATAAACTGAAAAAGGAACGATATTTTCTAAAGCTAACAAATACTACCAACATTATCGCACAACTTATAAAATGTCCCTAACAAAACAATGACATAATATCCGAAGGCACTCAGCTTTCTTAAAAACAATCATATGGGAAAATCTCCACTGCTAATAATGCGAACATAACCACAAAAATTTATATTGAGAAGTCAACACGGAGATGGAAACCTGTCACATGCCTGCACTGTCTAGCGCCTTTCATAATGAATAGACTCAAACCTCCAGTTGCAAAAAGCACTCGGGTTCGCAGCACGAAAAGTAGCGTGCAGCCTGCTACTATTCTTACGTGTGAAACTTTAATAATAATAAGCTGCAATAATAAAATATTGCGATGCAAAAGCCTAACGAAGTGTGACCGACTAATAGCCGACTACGCCTCTAATCCGCAGCAGAGGTGGACGATCATTTGACCAGTACGCAAGTAGCAAGTGGCCAACACATTGATCCCTCCCAGCCGTTGAATAAATACCTTCTCTCTGTTGTGAGAGCCATAATTGCAGAAATTAACATAACACTGAAGGCCACCGGCGTGGCTCAGTCGCTTAAGGCGCTTGCCTGCCGGTCTGAAGTTGCGCTCGGGCGCGGGTTCGATTCTCGCTTGGGCTGATTACCTGGTTGGGTTTTTCCGAGGTTTTCCCCAACTGTAAGGTGAATACCAGGTAATCTATGACGAATCCTCGGCCTCATCTCGCCAATCTCATTTACGCTAAATAACCTCGTAGTTGATACAGCGTCGTTAAATAACAAAGTAAAAAAACATAACACTGAATTCACAATATATCAAAGTATAGTATACAATAAATAAATATATAAATACTTGGTTGATAAGGAAACGTGGACAGCAGATGAGCGATAATTTCAGTGTTGTTTGTTTTGCCACATACCGTATTATCGGAACATGAAGTTGAACCAGTTCTTGACAAAATCCAACATTACAGGAATAAATGAAAACTACATGTTGAAAGAATGTCTAAAGAGGGATTACCTAACTTAATTTTGAATTACCAACCGACAGGAAAACGGAGCCAAGGTCGCCCTGTTAGAGGAATACTGGATCAACAATGAGACGGAAGGCCACTAGGCCTAGATTCTTGAAAGGATGATAATGAAGTAATTCATTTTTTTCTCAAAAGTGCGCTATTATCGCCAAAAAGCGAGAACATGACTATCAATTATGCAGAATCTTTCTCATCTTCTCTTTCCGTATTTCTATGCTCCATATTTCGCAATATATTCAGGAGGTTTCAGAATTCAACAGAAGAAATTTATTTGGCTATAGAGGGGTTGTAAACAAGGAATTTGAGCTAGGGACTCCAGGATCTTCGACGAAAAATATCTGAGTTATCTGTTGTTGAAGTTGATTACATTTTTGATACTCATGATCCAGCATTAAATTAAGAATACTTCCTAATTAAAGAAATGATACTCCCGAATAGTTAAATCTTTATCTGTAATATTCTTTTACCCTTAAAACTAAAGAATAAAGGTATTTTACCAACAATTTCAAATTATTGTAACTCTGAAAATATTGAGATTAGGACACTTGTTTATATGATATTTTTGCTCAGAATGTCTTCGGAAAAAAGGTCCTTAAGGGACGATAAATCCTCGTGAATCACCCTGTATAATGTATGTAAATAATTAGTAGGCCTATTGTGATTTTATTCAAATGTTTCCCACGCATTTGGTTTTAATAGATTCCTATATATTTTAATATTTATTCAGGCTCTCGCTCTCTCTCTCTCTCTCTCTCTCTCTCTCTCATATCTGGAATTGCAATGTGAAGCATATTCCATTTGTTTCTTACCAGAGAGCGAGACATTATTATTATTATTATTATTATTATTATTATTACTTACTTACTTACTGGCTTTTAAGGAACCCGGAGGTTCATTGCAGCCCTCACATAAGCCCGCCATCGGTCCCTATCCTGAGCAAGATTAAACCAGTCCCTACCATCATATCCCACCTCCCTCAAATCCATTTTAATATTATCCTCTCATCTACGTCTCGGCCTCCCCAAAGGTCTTTTTCCCTCCGGTCTCCCAATTAACACTCTATATGCATTTCTGGATTCGCCCATACGTGCTACATGCCCTGCCCATCTCAAACGTCTGGATTTAATGTTCCTAATTATATCAGGTGAAGAATACAATGCGTGCAGTTCTGCGTTGTGTATCTTTCTCCATTCTCCTGTAACTTCATCCCTCTTAGGCCCAAATATTTTCCTAAGAACCTTATTTTCAAACACCCTTAATCTCTGTTCCTCAAAGTGAGAGTCCACGACTCACAACCATAAATAACAACCGGTAATATAACTGTTTTATAAATTCTAACTTTCACATTTTTTGACAGCAGACTGGATGACAAAAGCTTCTCAACCGAATAATAACAGGCTTTTCCCATATTTATTCTGCTTTTAATTTCCTCCCGAGTGTCATTTATATTTGTTACTGTTGCTCCAAGTTATTTGAATTTTTCCACCTCTATTATTATTATTATTATTATTATTATTATTATTATTACTAATGCTACTACTACTACTACTACTACTACTATCAGGACCACTTCTATTCGTACTGCTACTACTACAAAGTTCTCATATTTAGGATAGAGTATTGACGACGTAAGCAGCAATGTGGGACGATATGGATTGCTTCATGGAAGATGTAAAAAAACCTGTGTTCATAAGAAAGATGACTCTCGTTTGGAAATACGCCAGAATGTTTAGATTTTGCTATGGTGACGTGCAAAATTAATGTAGCGAGTCTAACATAGATTGGAATAGGTGCCGTTGGGAAGTTTTCGTGGAGGGCGTCCTCCATGGTGCTGTTGGATTGGACCCGACCACGTGGGTTGCCATGGGAACGGACGACCCTGCTACAGCAAGGAAGAAGAGAGCTCAGTGACTCGGCGGGCAGATCGTAGTCTCAACCCAGTCCCGTAACTACCCACTTCGTGTGTCCGTGGTGTGCGTGTGTGTAGAAGTCTCAAAATCTCAGGGTAAACCCATTCCTCTTACACGGGACTACGAAGGTGTTTCGCACATTTCCATGTAATATGACGTCATACAGGCATGCACTTCGATGCCCGCCTCTCCGTGCCTCATTATTTTACAAGAATGCAAGATACACATTGTGTTCATCATGTGTTTTATTATAACCTTTTATAGTGTAATATTGTGGTTGTGATACCGTCGTATTCCGTCGTCACCATCTGTGTTATTATTCGCATTAATGTGCACAATTTTGCATTTAGATGTCGTACTATTTTCATTAAAAAGTAGGTAACGACAGCCCTGGATTTCAGAGTTTCTGTAGCCTATTTGTACATTTCTGTGCTGAATTAGTGCACCCTTGGCTGGCATTGTTACCTCATGTATACGTGAGGAAATACCGAGGCCTATTAAAAAAATCCGTCTTCCGTGTTAATAATAGTTGGTACTGATTCTGTATAAAACGTGAATCACAATGTCATATAATTCGTGCATATTTTTTTTGCTTGCAGTTTTAAAATCTCAAAAGTCATTATTGTTAATTTCACTTTTCTGTATTGCGAATAATGGTTATTGAAATAACAGTATGTTGTCTATCATTAGTATTATTAAATGTCTGTGTTTATACGGGTTTGACAGATAGGTGGTTTCGCTTAATTATATCAGTATTACATAAGTTCTGCTTAGATAATATGCAAAACCTTCATTATAGAGACGGCGCATATACAATTTACACTTTTCTTCATACAATTTGTTTCTGTAATTCATGATTCAGTAGTTTGAAATGCTACGTTTGTTGACGTACAGCATGTACTTGCTACCATATTGTGGGTGTGAACCCCTCCAGAGGAATTGTATACATATCAAAATGTTGCGCAATATGATCTTAGTTAAGAAAACCTTATGCAGTTCCATACTGGAGAATGTTGCTATAGTACTTACAACAAACGCTATGAGAAAAACTATTTATTAAAATGTGTGCATGTAAAGAGTGGTACAAAGTAAGATATTTGCTGTCGATGTTTTACTTTGTCGACGACGCCATATCGATATGCGTTTATTTTCAATGTTTCAATCGTTTGAAATAGAACGTTCGTTTTAATTAATTTATGCCCATACTTTTTAACGATGTGATATGCGATATTTTCAGATAATTATGTCTTTCATGTTTTAAGCAAGGCATTAAAATGTAAGTAATTTAGTATTTCTGAAACCAGTGGCATTTCGTAAAGCTAAATATGCATTTGGTTTTGACACGTTACGTCTCTTAGATTCCTAATACATTGGAATTTGATTCGGAATTACTGAAGTGTCATTTAGAAACGTTTTTAGTCCCGTTCTCTTTCTCTGGTTATGTTTACGAATGTTGGCTATGCCACAATCACGAAACATGTTGTCATTTACTATAAACATTAGGATTTTAAGAGGAATTGACTTTTTTATTACAGTTGGTGCATGGAACAAATTTAATTACACACACGTGAAAGAATATTTATGTAGGGTACTCTTTCATTAAGAGATTTACGAAGTTTTATATGAGATGTTTCAATTTTGTACTATAGAAAATGAAAGTTTATTATCGGAAATTCACTTTTAAGAGAAAAGTCATGTAGAGACCCAGAAACAAAATTCAGGTGGCCCAAATTTTGGTTTATGTAGGCTACTCTTTCATCAAGAGATTTCGAAGATTTATATGAGATCTTTCAATTTTGTACTATAGAAAATGAAAGTTTATTATTGGAAATTCACTTTTAAGAGAAAAGTCATGTAGAGACCCAGAAACAAAATTCAGGTGGCCCAAATTTTGTGTTTCTGTAGGTCTGTTTCATTGTTTCAAGATTTATATGAGATTTTCAATTTTGTAACATCTTTATGAAATTCACTTTTAAGAGAAAAGTCACGTAGAAATCCAGAAACAAAATCAGGTGGTCCAAAATTTGGTTTGTAGAACTTTTTCAGTTTCTAAGATTATGAGATTCTTCGGTACTAAAAAGAACTGAATGTATAGGTAAATTCTTCATAAGCATAATGCACCTTACTTTCATTACAGTGGTGACTTTTTTAGCATATAATTTAAGTTTCATAACTTGTTTTACTAATAAAGAACCCGCAGGATATTCCTTCAAAATTGACAGCTTACGCCTTACAGAAGCGATTTATTTTAAACGTACCCTTATTCAGTTATTTTGGCGACCTTCCCATAATATTTACGGTTTAATGAAGCGGAACTTACGGATATTTTGGCTTGGCATACACTCAACATTTACCAACATCACGATGTCGTAATCGAAACCATCTGGTCAAGCTTCCATGCCTGCAAAAACATTCTATATGTTACCATTGGAGAAAAATTCGCTCCGGCGCCGGGAATCAAACCCAGAACCCCCAGTTCTACGCACTGGGCGCTCAAACCACCGAGCTACACCGAGGCTTAATCCACAGAACCGGATCGAATCCCTCTCTTTTAGTATTTTCTCTTAGTAGCCTTAATAATAATGGTAACCATAACAGATAATTCTGTAGGCCCAAAAAGTTAATCTTTACGTAGATTCTATAATATGTTGTTGAATATCAGAAAGTGTACCGTAAAATGGGGTGAATAGGATCAGTGGGGGAGGAATAGGATCAAAACTTTATTCTTGGTTATAAAGTTTGTTATAAACTGTACTTGAGCGGGATCACAGTCATTGGTTACTACGAGGCGTGTTCTTAAAGTAAGTTCCAAAAGGGTGTAGAAAGTAAACGGGAAAATATTTACAAACCATTTTTGTAGCATTGTATTCCTCACACTTCAATTACTTCTCACCATAATCTCCACCATTATTGAGGCATTTATCGAGTCGTGGCACAAGTCTTTCTATCCCCTCATTGTAGAATTCACCCGCCTGCGAACTTCCCGTAACATTTGTGGAAAATTCAAGGAAAGCGAAGAAATTGGAACCTCCTGTCCTCATGAATTTTTTCATCGACAGCACGCACCAAATCGTCATTGATCAAAGATGGCCGACCGGTATGCTGCTCGTCATGCACAGAGACGCGGCCCTCGTTGAACTTTCTAACCCATCTCTTGACCATTCCATCACTAATGGCATCATCACCATACACCTCACAAAGTTGATGATGAATGTCAGCTGGTTTGATGTTTCTCGCATTCAAAAAACGGATAACAGACCGCATCTCACAGTCGGCGGGGTGCTCGATCACTTTAATCATTTCAACTGATCACAACTAACCACACACACGAACTGAAGCTCTGAAACTGCATGCACAGCTTGCCTGAGGACTGAAGAAGAAAACACGTATGCGCAAAATAACGATTGCAGCGATGCGACAGCTATAATTGAAAATGGAACTTACTTTAAGAACACGCCTCGTATTATTGTTCTAGTAAGCAATGACTGTCTTCCCGCTCAATTGCAGTTTATAACAAACTTTATAACCAAGAATAAAGTTTTGAACCTATTCCCCCCCCCCCCACCGATTCTATTCACCCCATTTTACCGTACTAATTAAGTTGTAATGAATTTTAGAGGAGATTTTATTGTCGTGTATTGTGATTATATGGTATTGGTGTGTTATTAATTTAAACAACACAAAATGTAGATAAAGTTCTAAATTCGAAACCTTCTTGGAAACAATATTATAAAGCTTATGTCGCTGCTCGAAAAATGTGTGAAATAAAGGAGGGGAGTCGTCAATGAGCCTGTAAGACAACGATGGTTTCAGTAATGGAGATAAGGGCACTAAAGTTTCTTCACATCCCGGAAAGCCTAAGGTTTGGAACATTGAGAACCACGCAGTGATTCGGTGAGGTGGTGGACATCAACTAGTACGCGTCAAAAGAGCTTGGTGATCAAAAGATGCAATGCATTGCCTGCCATATCACGAATCAACTCACAGTGGTCCAAAACGCAAATCTAGCTGGCCAAAATTATTAACTTTTCTCCTATCTAACAGATTCTCATGAAACTTTGTACAGTAGTTATAGGCAACGTATTTGTTCTGTATGCAAACTTTCATCGCGTTTGTGTAAGAGAAACTACCGCATTACAGGGGGTGAATTTAGACAAAATTATCAACTCTTCTTC
Organism: Periplaneta americana; assembly: GCA_025594305.2. Taxonomy (NCBI): domain Eukaryota; kingdom Metazoa; phylum Arthropoda; class Insecta; order Blattodea; family Blattidae; genus Periplaneta; species Periplaneta americana. The sequence continues at coordinate 14,346,629 of JAJSOF020000029.1, read as the reverse complement.
TAACAGATTCTCTGAAACTTTGTACAGTAGTTACAGGCAACATATTTGTTTTGTATACAAACTTTCTTTGCGTTTGTGTAAAAGAAACTACTCCATTATACGAGGGTCGTACTGAAAGTCATGAACAACCCATACCAATACCTATATGCCCTTCCCCATAAGTTCCCCCTTTTCTAACAAACAACTTAATGCCCTAGTTCAGAGTCTATAAAATAATGAAATACATGTGCAACGTCACTCATGTAGTCGCAATGCGAAAGGACAGGGAACCTTTCAATTTGCAGATTCAGAATTCACGGCGTCTCTCCTGGCGGTCTTCACCTGCCTTGTCATCGAACAACAGAAGACAGAGTCTTCTCGACTCCTCCTGCACTGCGAAATGACACAGTTCATTTCAATGTGCAGATTTACACCAGCCATCTCCTCGTCCCTTCCCGTTATTATTTTGATCACATTTCCATCCCCCTCGCGTATGTGGTACCTAAGAGGTTACGTCCATTTTCGGTTTTCCCCTTCAAAATTTTCTAGAGCTCCTTCAGTGGAGCAGCGTAACCCTGAGTGAGACTAGTGGCCAACAGGCTTGGAGCTCACATATTTAGTTTCTTGCAGCCCCGAACCCCTTGCAAGGACGCGTTTGCGTACCTTTTAAATTTGTCCTCCCAATTCAACTCATTCAGTTCAATTGTTATAAATCTTAATTTTTATTTTTTAGACAAACAAGGTACATCATCTTAATCTAAGACTTTTCTGTCACTTTTCAACATAGTCTCCATTTCTTTGCACATATTTTTCCCGCCGTACTGTGAGTTTGAAAATTCCCTTGCTGTAGAAGTCCGTTTCATCTTCCCGAAGACACTGACGTACTGCTTTCCGGATGTCCTTCAGCGTCTCGTAGCGTTGGTCTTGCAGCTGCTCCTTTACAGAACCGAAAAGGTGGTAGTTGGAGGTGTCAAGTTGGAACTGTAGGGAGATTGCGGAAGAGTTTCCCACCCAAATATTCTGATCGGTAACACGATCTGTGTGAGGCCACGCGTTATCGTCTTGCAGGATGATCTTCTTTCCAGGGCGTTTCTCGCGCAATGCACGACAGAGCTCCAAAACTGTCTGAATATAGCGGACAGCATTTATGGTCTGTTTAGGTTCAAGAAATTCAACCAAAATGCATCCCAGAACTCATCAACTCTTTCCTTGTTGCGTTCCGTGGAGACAGTTCGAGGGCGATCGCTACGAGGCTCATCTTAGATGCTCGTGTTCCCATCTTCGACGGCCTCTCCTCCTTTTCCCAGTTCGGACGTCCCACACTCTTGTAGCGTAAGCCCATCTGTCCTGTTGCAGTCTAGCAGCATGACCTCTCCATTTCCACTTTAGCTCATGCGCCTAATTTCCCACGTCTGTAATCTTGGATCTTGCTCTTAGTTCCGCATTGGGTATCCTGTTGGTTATTTTTACCTTCAAAACTCGTCTTTTCATTTTTCGTTCTTGGACATTCGGTGAAAATGAAACGGTGCTCCATCTCTATCCTTTGAAATTATGGAACTCCCTCCAGCAAGACAGGCAATTCGTTTGCCTCAACGTACTGGATCTCCCCGACCAATCCATCGCCAATTACTGGTGAAAATACGAGGATGTAATTCTCTTTTGGCTGATTCCAATGAAGTGTGCCAATAGTGAAGAATTTCATTCCAACAGCTGGAAGAAATGTGTGCAGTGATTGTTTCTAGTCAGAACATAATATGTATTTTGAATAAAACTTTATGCTCGACCATGCCGAAATGTAGTAATTACACACCTGGTAGCAGTCCTTTAATGCATGTCATTAAAGTACACCTACTCATTAAAGTACAGGTGTTTTCAGCCAATGACAACTCAGCTTACAGGTGTTCAGCCAATAACAAATCAGCTTTGTACCGTTGTAAAACCGCAAGTATCGATTATTCTCGGATATGCAATCGAAAGAGAATTAGCGAAAAGTCACGGAGGCGGAAATCCAATACTGTCGCAGAAGGTTATGTTCTGTTGCTATAATAATTAGCGTTAATTGTAAATAATATTCAAATAAATTCAATTTGTCATCTCGTTTTTCAATGTCATCTCGTTTTTCAATGTCGAATTCAATAATCAAGGTTATACCAAGTTTAACGGGATTACACAAGGTCAATGACATTATTGTTCCTCGGAAAAAATCAGTACTTTCGCGTCTGCGCACATCTCACAATTCACGACCTAGAACAAGGTCACTTCCTATCTTGTCAGATACAAATAATTTCAAGTTAGAAATATGGTCGAGCATAAGAAGTCGTATGAAACTCGCCTATAATGGTAATTAAGAAGCTCGTATGAAAATTATGAAACTAGCTTGCGCTCGTTTCATAAACATCCATACTCGCTTCTTAATTACTATCATTATAGGCTCGTTGCATAATGTACTATTAATAAGCGATATCATTCATTAGACAGTATGTGTGCTAAGGGTGGACATAGAAAAAATTTATGCACCCTATAAAATCTAACGAACTTTCTTGTTTTTAACATATTCGATGGAGGGCTATGATATTCATTACCATGTGATTTGATTCATCTCTTATGAAAGTGCAAGAGAGTTACACGCTTTGTTTGGACACAAAAGCGTCATCGATTGATACCCAGTGATAAAGTTTTCTGAACCACTTTCTTACTAGCGATTAAACATGTTTTCATCGCTTTACTTCTAGTAAGAGAGCAATCATGAAATGGAAACAAGCCTGTTCACAGAGGAAGAAGTATAAAGTGATCCCTGTACTGTGACGGCCTTCATCATCTTGTATCTTTTGAGTGTTTTTCC